>OZ023263.1:116018534-116258534 GCA_964006375.1 Tillus elongatus
TAACGTTTCAGGGCTTCTTTGTTAGACAACTTTCAATTTCATGACTCATTTGGTATTCTGTGATGAAATTGAAGTAGAAGTGGAATGTGAGGGGGTGGCATATGACTTTAGTTTTGAAAAAATATTAGAATATTAGGAGTACCTTCTCTTATTCTTTTCATCGTGAAATTCACATTTCATCATGAAGTTATACTGGGGCTGGGGTTGATAGTTGGAGTTTAGCACTGGTGTGGTGTCCCAAAACGAACGAACGAAATAGAAGAATAACTCGAAAAGTTCAAGTCGCAAGAAAAGCAAGAGCTCCGGTATTTTTTCTTTGTAATCAAGTCATCGAAACCCGAATGAAAATAGTTTATTATCATGACAATGTGGAAGTTATGATTCAATTTGCAGAACTATTTTAAATTCACACTACTTTCTTATCAGATTTTGTTTTTTCTTTTCTTTCGTCCGTCGCAAGATTTTCGCCTAAAAAAAGAAAGAAATCATTTTTAGGTTACATGGTTTTGAGGCCGCCATAGAACTGCAAAGTCCGATACAAATTCGGAATGCCTGTATTCCGGCAGAAAAAACGCGTTATTATTCTATCTGGATTTAAAAATAGCCTGTAAATATAGTAAAACGCTGTTTAATGTAGTAAATAGAACGAATATCGAATCACAACTAAACTCAGTTGCTAAAAATCACATCAGTGAAAAGCTGAATTGTGACATTTGTGAATTTATTTTCTCTCATAACAAAAGAAAAGTCGATACCTACTTCCATTTCGATAGTTATTTATAATTTCAACACTCTTAAGTACACTTGGAGAACGCAAATCGCCACAACACATCTTTTTAAAGATCTGACGATGGTTTCACTAACAAAGTTAGCGTCATCAGGGATGAAAAATCCGAAACTACTTACAACTAAACATCGCTTTTCATACTACACTCGCGTCTATGGACAGAAATATCACTTTCGCTTTCTGGCCTCCGCATGCGCAATCCGTCTATTTATGTTACTGGCATCTAGCGATACCAATTCTAGTTTGGCTATCGGGCTGCCGCATGCACAGTGAGTTACCGAAATAATTAACATGGCTCGCAGCTCATGCCTTTCTTACAGCTTTAACGAAAAAAGAAAGACCTCCCTGAGATGCTGTTTACACACAATCCTCCCAAGTGACCTTCCTGACCTGCCCTGGCATCAGTTTGCCTAATTAACAACTAAAAGCAGGAAATGTATATATTATATTATACTCTGAGGACCTTGATGTATGGAGTGGTTGGTATTTCGTTCTTTTAAACAATCGTAACTGGTCAAAATTCTGTGAAATAAAATATATAAGTAACAAAATGGAATAAGTGCCGTATCTAAATTATTGTGCATATTTATAAAAGATCCTTAAACACGTCAATTTTAGATTAAAAAATAACATCCTGTAGCCCTAAAAGTCCAGCCAAACATTGAACACCCTTTGAGTGACAGTTGCAATCCCCAAATTTTTAAATAGGAACTAGTGGCCTGTGGTACCTCATTTAGAAGATCTCTGCATTCTCTAATTAAAAAATGCTATACAATAAAAAAAAGTTAATTTGATTGAGAGAACATCGGCACAAGATACTAAAAATTAATAACTAATCGCGTCTCATTCTTGTTAATGAGAAAGCAAATACAATTTCAGTCTCTATTTTGGAAGGTATCAATTTAAAAGAAGACATAAAAAGTTATCAACATTCTTCATAGTTGGCAATGTGCGTTTTGCAAAACGCCTTAGCAACTTCTGTGATTATAACTGCATGGCAGTAGTTTCCAGTTGTTAACTACGATTCAGAAACATGGTATATTTAACACAAATGCAGAAAATAACAATTCTACAGATGACTGGTTACGGAGATAAAATACGAACACAGATCGAAGTTGCTCGCCTATTTCAATAAAAATTTACTGATTTTTCGCCTATATTCTAAGGGATAATTAGTAAAATTGAAAAGCAATTTTGCGAGCTCGGATATGTAAGGTAGATACAAAAAAACTTCCCAATGCACCAAGTGATGATACTAAACGGGATTTAATGCTTGAGCTTGAGGAAAACCCACATACTTCGAATCGACAAGCATCCACAACATTGGATGTTTGTCATTCATGGATTATTCGAATATTAAATAAACTGCATCCCTATAAACTAATACAAACCAGGGAGCTCATGGAAGACGATTTTGACAGAAAAACGTCTTTTTGTAAAGAAATGGTAGATAATAATGTTATCCAACTAGAATATGTTTTGTTTTCTGACGAGTACTGTTTTGCACTTCACGGCCATTCTAAGCATCAAAATCGCTATTGGTCTGAAGAAAATCCACAGTGGATGAGAGAAGAACATACACAATACGCTGGATTGGTTGATGTTTAGGCAGGAATAGTTGGAAACCATGTCATTGGTCCCTGTTTCATTGATGGCAATTTATATGGAGATAATTATTTAGCACTGCTCCAAAATAATGTAGTGCCAACTTTTGCAAACTTAGATCCTAATCGAGCAAACGCACAAGTTCTAGCGAATGTAAGATGGTTTGAGCAGAATGGAGTACTAGCACATCACCAAACTAATCTCGGGCAGTACCTTGGCTTAATATTTCTAAATCGGTAAACAGGAAGCAAGTATTGTTAGAATGGCCAGCACAATCACCCGATCTTACACTACTAGACTTATTCTTATGGGGATATGTTTAAAGTTTGGTATACAAAAATAAACCACGCGATTTAGCTAACTTAAGAAGAAAAATAACGGTTCCGATTAGGACGGTTACGCTTCAGATGTTGGTTAACTTTGGAAGACATATTTATTTACGATTGGGAGTCTAGCGAAGCGTTTAAGGCATGCATTTTGAAGACCTCCTACATCAATATTTTTGTTTCTTATTTTTTTCAATTATCAAGCATGAAACGCTATTAGTTCCACTTTTGTGTGTATTGTAGTGTTAATCAGCTGAATTTCTTTTTTTTTACTGTTAATTTTTGCAATTAATTTTGAAACCATAGCATGCTTGAATAGAGAATGAAAAAAGCTTTCAAATGAGTATCACAAGCCCCTACATATTGATTAAAAATTAGGGGTCGTAACTGACACTCAAAGGGGGTTGAACGTAGGGGTGTAGTTTTACGTAGCAGGAGGTCATTTTTTAGTCTAAAATTGACGTGTTTTGGGATTTTTTATAAACATGCGCAGTAGTGCATTTGCTGGATAAGTTAGCCACTTAACTTATCTTTAAAACGATCATTATTTGACATAGTAAAGCGTTTTTGATTCTTAAATTCATTTTAAGCATTTTATAGTGACGTTACTATACTGGAATGTTAAATTTTTACTAGAAATTTTATAAATTCAGTAAAGTATTACGAATGTCAGTTACATCTGACCTGCAATTTACTCAAAACGCATAAAATGTTTTTGGAATACTCTAGTGTATCATGGTTCAAAGATCTCAACAATAATGCCAAGAAAACCTGTTGAAATTTCATGTTTTGGCAGAGCTTCAAAATATCCGTATTGCGTTACTCATGAAAAGTTTCGTAAATATTTTGGTTCTTTAAAATGTGAACGGTGCTTAAGTGGAAATTATCATTTCTACTAGTTTATTTTCCATTTCCTGTTGGTTTATTTTGTTACCAGAAATAAACATTCTAAGATGTTTGCTGTAAAATTCTGTTGCTAAGTGTTCTTTGTTTCTAGGTCTTCTTACGCATGTACCAAAATTTAAAAATCAATCATAAAAAATGTTATTGATTCATCGATTTTTTGTGTATCAAAGCTCTTGTTGTAGTTTACTCTTTATTGTGGTTGGCCATTTGTGGCATTACGTAAATTGTAGTGCAACTAAATAATATTAATTTAGATAATGTTTATAAAATGGCGTACACTCTATGCACCTCAGTATTCAGCTTTAAATCTGCTTTCATTTTAGCAAATTTTTATTTAAAAAATGCGCTAATAGGGCTGGTCGCTACTTTTGTAATTTCTTATATGTCTATAATAATTTACAAATATATATATATATATATATATATATATATATATATATATATATATATATATATATATATATATATATATATATATATATATATATATATATTGTGGCGTTTTATAATGTAACAGCGATAGTTTTACACATGTTATACTCAAAATACACTAAAAAACAAACTCAAACACTGCGACAAACCTAACTATCGGTGAATACAGTGCATTTAAACAGATCAAAATAATGAGTATTAGAACTGCCATTACAAATGCAAACTCAATATGTATAGGTGGTGCACTCAAGAAACTTTATATAAATATAGAACCTGAAGAAACAATTTCTTGATAAATGAAAATCTGAGGTAAAGTGCTAAACCATAATTTTCAAACAAATTCACAAATATACCGACAAGAAGGGGGGAAGCAAATATATACTAATAAACATTGTGTACGTAAGCCTATGTGTAGCACTAAGACCCTGCAAAAGTGAAGTAAAAGCCCCAAAAACACAAACCCACTATAATGTATACTACTGCAAAAGCTATAACAAGTGTTAATAAAATCAAGAAGGAAATAAAGACACAGAAAATACTGTGAATAATAGGTTAAAGATGTATTAAATAACAGTTTTTTTTTCGTTATAAGACGTTAATATATTTTTGAATAGATATAGATTATGTAAGCGATAATCAAATGTCATGTTTTTTCGAGTTTTTTTAACAGAGGAATATCTGTGAATGGGAGTGTAAAAATACTACGTGGAAACCAAGGCATTGTACAATACAAACAATTTAAGAAAAATCTGAAATTATACTAGAGGCAGGCCAGAGAAAAAAATTGATAGCAACGAAGAGTTGTTATGTAAAAAAATAATAACAACGAGGACGTTTTAGACTCAATTTAGAAAATTTTCAATACAAAATTACAAAGAATAGTGTGAATTTTGAGTTAGAAGTTAAAAATATCATCAGTTGGACAGTCAGGTGCCTCCAGAAATACCTATGAATGAGTTTTTATTCGCTTCGTTGAAAACTGCCTTGGCTCTCTGTCTTCTCGTATCCCATGTTCCTAAGACAAATATTAAAATACTTACATTTTCAAGCAAAGTAAAAAACTGGGTGGTAAATACACAGCAGTAAAGCCACATTCAAGTTGATCAGTCTAAATATAAAGCCATTTTCTTCAAATTTACGTATACAACAAACAGTAAAGTCAAAAATCGCCATATTTATTTATAACAATAGTTGAAAAAGCCACCACTGGATGAGCGATCAGCTATCTTCACGTAAGTTGAGGGATTCAGCAGGTATACAACATGTATTACAGCCGTCAATCAAGAGGATTTGCCTACCATTTAGTTCTACAATAATAATATTAAAATAACGCATTGCAATACCATCCTATATTTAAAAAAAAAGGTAATTGATCAATATAATCTCAATTATAAAAATTTAATATGAAATTTTGAAAAATATATTGGCCATAAAAAATATTGGGAGTCATAAATTTAGTTTTCTTGAATAACATATAGCTAATTTAAATATATTGTAGGAATATCTTTGTCGCATTTATAAAATTAAGATATATAATTGTTCTCTAGTAAAAGAAAGAAGGAAAATTATTGCATTCTTATTTGTGTCTGTATATCTGTGAAGAGCAGTCAGTTAAATTTAAAATAAACATAAAAAGATATATAACAATAAAAGTTTATAATAAAAAAATAAGATAAAAAAATTAGGACTTTGAACCCTAGAATTACAACACCCTGGGATAAGAGCAAGCTGAACCACCGAAGTTCTCTATAACATAACATAATAGATAAAGAGAAAGCATAAATTCATACATTTATTTACATATTTACACAAATTACATAACATTAAAACAGAATATACACCAAGTTACATAAATTTATACACATTTCTATAACATAACATGTGTGCGTGTGTGTGTGTGTGTTTTGTTTCTTTAACGTCGGTCTATTTCCGCAACTATGGCCAATCACCGACGCCAGGGAGCAGTTTCACCTCACTATCCTGGACATTTTGCCGAATCCCTGCCTTTCTGTAAGGAGGGTAGGGATCTTTAACGTGCCTAACATCTCATGGACACGGGACCGACGGCTTTACGCTTCATTCGAAAGGCGGAACATGCAGACATTCAATTTGCTCAAATCCAATGCCAGAACCTCGGTTGATGTTAATGTTACAGTATGCACTGAAAAAGTGAAAGGAGTACCCTGGGATCGAACCCAGTACCCTTCGGTTCAGAAACACACGTTCTTACTCCTGAACCACCGAGGTTCTCTATAACATAACATAAAATATTAAGTATTACATAAACAAACATATAATAAACAATATATAAAAAAATTACGTAACATAAGACTTAAGAAAAATGTTCAACAAAAAAATGACCACAAGAAGAACAGCCACGTCAAGAGATAGGCATGATCGTAGTAAAGGAAGGTGCCCAGAATAAGAATAAAACATGAAGGTTTCCGAAGAAATAATACAGGAAAAGGAAGTAAGGGAAAGAATATAAGAACAAGGGGAAGAAATGGAACATAAAGAAAGAGAAACCAAAGAAACAATGGTACATACAAGAGAAGAAAGTGTAGTAGAAGAACCGACACCTGACAAAGACAAGGAAGACGAAACAATGCAGAAACCTGACAGTAGCAACGAAATGTTAATGATATTAATGCAGAGCATAAATAATAGAAGTCAAGGTATAAATGGAAAAAATTTGAAAGATACGAACTTATTATAAATGAGAAAATGGACAAATAAGAACAAAACATGTAGGGCATAAAACGAGACATGAATGAAAGTAATAGAAACATGAATGAAAGCATAAATAGTATAAAACAAGATATGAAAGAAAATATCGGTAGTCTAAAAAATGATATAAATGAGAAAATGGAAAAACAGGAGCTATTGACGAATGAAAATATAAATGGTATAAAACAGGAGGTAAAGAAAGCAATGCATGAAGGCATAAAATTGATTGATGAACGATTGAATGAAATGTATGTTAAAATGACAGGAAAATTTGAAAATGATACGCAAGAAATGAAAAAAGGTGTGAAAATTAAGGTAGAAGAGAAAAACCAGTCAGAACGAAAGTTGGAAAATAAAGTAGAGACAGAGATGGATGTAGTACGTAAGATAATGGTAGAGAAAATCAGAGCGAATGATAAACAGACAGATGAAATGATAGAGAAAGTGAACAAAAGAAAACAGCGAATGAGAGGTGCTAGAAAGATGAGCAAACGCAAAATCGACAGATATGAAATCGAATTTGAACAAAAGTTGAGAGAAACTAATGGAAAATTGGAAAATTTGAGAAAAGAGACATATATAAAGCTGAAGTTGGGGAATAAAAATATGAGAGAAAAAAATAGAAGAAAGTTTTGAACAAAAATTGGCAAGAGCAGAGAGACAAGGTATGGGGAATAAAACAAATAAAAAGAAACGCGCAAACCTAGAAGAAATCAAGGATAGGGGAGACAAATTTAAACGAAAACGAAAAGCAATTAATAGGTATTGACGTGAAAACAAGTATGATAACGATGGCACACGCAAGTATAAATGCAATAGAAACGGGGATAATTACGACGATTTTAAAATAGAATATGATGCCAGACAAGGAGGAGAATCTGATGAAAGTAATGAGCAGCGAAGAAGACAAAATAACGAATATCTAGATGACGCAGGAATAAAAATGGGTAATGGTACGAAAGATATGGCAATCAAAATGATGGAAGTAAAAGGCAAGGACGATAGAAAGACACAGACTATGTTAGAGAGTAGAATAACGGTGGATGACTATGTCAACGGTATACGAAACCAAGACAGGTGAATTTTATATATCCACTAGAGCAAGAAAATGTATAAAAAAGCAGAAAAATCACACAACGGACAAGACGTATGCAACAAAACCGACAAATTAATGGGAATAAAGTTTATAAGGGTAAACTATAAAGTAAATAAAATAAATAAAATAAAATTAAGGATGGATACAGCACTAAAAGCCCAAATAAAGATGGAAAGACACTCGACAAACAAATGGAAACTTGGAAATTTAAGAACAAGGACACTGAAAATTTATATCAAAAATGTAAGGTGGAAAAAGAAAATTGTGTATGTGGTAGGGAAGTCAAGCAAGTATATAGCTGGTGATTACAAAGAAGTATAGAAATAATGTTGTAGGTACGAGAAATGATACGATATATGAAGAATATTGAAAATGAAGAAAATAAGCAAACTGACTGAAATAATATGACGAAAATGTTTCCGCTGCTCTCCCTTGTGGATTGGTTTTTGAAGACCCTAGCCATTCATTATTATGAACATTGAAGTCACCAAGAATAGTGACCTCGAATGAAGGATATTCAGAAATCGGATGGTCGGTTTTTTTAGAAAGGTAGTCAATGAGCTGGACAAAAATGTTGTCAGAGGGTGACCGGTAAATGCAACAGATGAATTTAGTTGCAGCCCTGAGAGAAAATTTTATCCATAGTATGTCTTTTCTTCTAGCTTCTAAATTGGGGAGTCTGGTGCAGGATATATTGCTACGGACGTATCCGCACACGCCTCCATGAAATCTAAAGGAAGTTATGAGCTCACACCCCGGGAAATTAATGTGATTAGTGGCTGTTTTGGTACTGATTTGGGTTTCGGCGAGGAAGAGGACTTGGGGCCTATTAGCCTGGAGGAAATGGTGGACGGAGTTCAGGTTAGAATTGAGGCCACATATATTCGAGAACGATATGCTAAATCTTGCTGCTGGCGCCCCCTGTACACCCCTCTCCCGGATATCTGAATGGAGGGGTATTTTATCTCCGGAATCTTTTGTACAAGGAGGAGCCATCATCATTTTTTGCTATAAGGGAAACCGACTCACACACCAGAACCGGAAACGTCCGTTGGGACTTCACCGGCCCCTTGATGTATGGGGTGGTACCTCCTCTGGCGTGAAAAAATCCTTTACTATCACGTAAAGGAAAATTCCACTATCACCTGCAAAATTCCACTACCACCTGCTGCTCTTGCAATGAGTGTAAACTGCCAATGTGTTTGGACTGCTTCAACGAAAGCCATTGATTGAACGCAATCAGAGGATGTGAAGTTTCATTATTATTATTATTATTTTAATTTCACCTGAGAAGTGAACTATTTGTTTATTAAAATAAATCTATTACATATATAAACCCTCAACAATAGTTTTTTTCTATAATAATCTATGAAATAATGTCGAAAAAATGTCCTATAAATGAATACTTGTAAGTCCTGTAATTTTTCTTACCTGAAAACCACTTAAGTATGAGCGGTATGCCACTATTATAGGCAGCCGTAAGCGAAAATCACAACCTTCCCTGCAAACTATCAGAAACTATGAAGCACTGTTTGTTTCATATACTGTGTACCATCACTGGCACATGACGGCTGCACTTACAACCGGTATGCGCCATTGGCGTGAACGTGTTAATTTTATCTTTTCAATTGCCAACTTATGACGTAAAAGGTACATTTGTGACGTCACTAATTCACCAATTTCTGAATAATGACGTCGTCATAAATTTCTTTTAAATGACAACCATATTTTTTGCTGTTTTTTAATAAAAATTAACTAAAAAGTTAGTTCGATGACATATGGTTGGTACGTTGCCATCGTAAATACCTTACTACATAACGGAACTCAACTTTCTAGGTTTATAGAAAATTGAGTTATACAAATTTGAAGCATTTAATGAAAATACGCTACCATAACGTACTTGCTGCGTCCCGACATTTTTTTGTACATGCTGTGGTACAGAGAACACGAACATGAAACTTATATGAAAGTCATAAACAAACATCAATTTTAAACAAAGAAATCCAGAGGTATTAGACAGTATATTTTAGATCAGTTGAACTCAATGTAATTTTAATTCAAATAGTTTCTATGATTGCTTCGTGAATTAAGTTGTTGAAAGGAAATACTCAGGGTCAGTTTTAATTTATATATATATATATATATATATATATATATATATATATATATATATATATATATATATATATATATATATATATATATATATGTGTGTGTGTGTGTGTGTGTGTGTGTGTGTGTGTGTGTATCATACCGATAACTCAAAAAATAATAGGCCGATTTTGATAAAACTTTCTGAGTACCTTCCTTTTGCAAGTGGCTTGGATAAGTTCGTTATGCAGGAAAATCGGTCCAGGTTTTCCCAAAAATTTTGTGTTTTCTTTCGGAAACAAATATCTCCGGAAATAACAAAGCAAGAACAACCAAGTTTAGCACGCGTATTTGTATTATAAGGAGTGAATCATGTACCGAAACTTAAGTCTATAAGTTTAATGATTGGCAACATTTAGGCATAACCTGAAACAAATACGATTATGTAAAGAAAATGACGCAAAAAGAGTGTTCTGCAACCACTTAAGTTTCAGCTTCAGCCGTCATGTCCTTCATTTTATTAAAATATTTACAGAAAATTCATTTCAAATAGACCCTTTCTCTGATGCTTTGGTGCTAGTTTTAGTTAGGTTTATGGTTTAACGATCTATAATTTTTAGCTCATTTTTGTAGAAAAAAATTCGTTAATGAGTAGACCGAGACTTTTGAATTTTGAAAATATTTCTTCTAATGAGTGCTAACTAGGCCCCTAATAATCCATGTCCGGGTTTACATTCAGTTTTTATCTGCGTCACCCTGTCTATACAGGGTGACGCATTTCTATGGTAAAGCTCAATATAATTACTATTATACAAGATATGGGAAAAAATTGTATACGTTAATTATGGGGTGCCTTGAGCTGCATCTTATAAAATTATTTTGACAATCACAGGATAGGCCATAACTCGTTAGTGATCGCTATAAAAAAAATTCAGCACACTTATTTTATTGCATTTTTGCATTTTTATCGAGATATAATGCATGTTTGTAAGAAGAAAAATCGAGGCGCAGTAAGTGCGTTTTGGTAGCGAATTTTTATTAAATGCATTTAATTTCAATAACTCAATTTGCTATTAACCTAAGGTTTGTTGGCTAAGAAACCAGTTTCTCGAAAACATTTTAAGTCTATTTTCGGAAAATTTGTGTACATTTTCCACCAATAAGTGATTTTGATAAAATATGGTACATTATTTCTAGTATATAGGCTATACCGGTAACCAGATTGATGCCTGCTTGCATGACAGAGACATATTTGCCATTAAAAACATTTTTATGAAAATTCACTTCCATAATGCACTTCCTGCGTCCAGACTCTTTCTAAATCCATTCGCATATCCTATGTATATGTTCTCGTTGTAGAGATATATAGACATTTTTAAGTAAACTATATTTTTATCATAAATTACAATAAATTTGATGATCCATGAATGTAAAGACGTAAATGTCAATAACTGTCAGTCATTTTATCAATAATATTTTTTTCTAATTTACTCTTTGTTCACTATTTTCACGAAAAATGAGCAAATATCCAGATAATGAACTGGCATGGTATATGCAAATGTTGAAAGTTTGCGAAATCCAGAATAATAATAATCCGTTTAAAAAAAACTAGACACCGTCACCTAGTTACCACAACGTTAGAAGCCTCCTAAATCGTTTATATCCCCAAAAATTGATCGCAATAGGTGGCCATATCGACTGGCCAGCCTATTCGTCGGATATCACATCACTGTATTTCTTCTTGTGGGGTTATATCATAGAAAGTGTATCGGAAGCCACCCTGATATAAAGAAGACATGAAATAACGGATTCGACATGAAGTTTTTCCAATTCGTTTAAATACTTCGGAATTGGGGGTGCGTACTTTATCCTAAAGGAAGGACATGTCTTGCCGCTGTCATACAAGCATCTTACCGACAAACTCCTATTACAGCAATAACACCGCAAAACACAATTATATTAAAGTATTTCCTAATACACGAACATAGCAGCATACAATGGTTACTAGTATAGCAAAATGGTAGCATCATTTAATGGCATTATCCCTAACTTGCCCGTACTGCTGTTTGACATTGACCGGAATTTCCTAGTACAGTTTCTTTTTTGTACAGACCGAATCTATTACAAATAAAAATACACCACTGGAAATATATATGAAATATATTTACCTAGGACACTATTTACTAGTATTTAGCATATCCTATTATTATACTGCATTCTAATATTGGAACGTCCCTCTAAGATTATTTTCAATGAGGGTCAAAACTTGTTCTTCCCTGTTAGGAATTCTTGTAGTTCGTGTTCGTCCGGAATTACTATTTTGCCTTGGAATCCCATTTTCACGGAAACTTCGATCGACTCGGTAAAATGTTCGTCTATCTGTTGACGTCTATCAGGATATTTTATAGAATAAATATGTTTTGCTTCTTTACCATTTTCATGAGCTCGACCCAAACACAAATACATGTCTGCTAATTCGATGGATGTGAAATTATTCATATTGTCAAATTAATAATAACGCGCACTTCAAATAATACTATAGTTGAAGCTTCGTTTGAACAAAAACTATATATATATATATATATATATATATATATATATATATATATATATATATATATATATATATATATCCGATCAGCGTTTTCGGGAAAATTTCGATTTGCCTCGTGAAAAAAAGTTATATCTCTGAAAAGAAAAAAGCTATGGTAACCAAATTTGGTGCCTTGGTTTACGATATAAAAATAAAGCCATATACCAAATATGAAATATCTTTGTTACAAGAAGAATGAGTTATAAGCTTTTAATAAAATATTGTTTGGTGCCAGATCATTTCGATGAAAATTCATAACGCACTTGCTGCGTCCAGACTTTTTTTATAATGGCCACGTCGGTTCTGCATTTCGCAACATTCATCATATACATAAAACACCTGAGTAAGTTCATTATCGCAATATTTGGTCATTTCTTTGTGGAAATAGTGTAGTGGAGGGAGAGTAAAACAAATAAAACTAATTATTTTCATGTTTGACATTTATTGTATATTAATATTTAATATTATATATTGGTTTATTAACTATGCATTATGCAATACGTAGCTGGCATTTTCATACAACACAATTTACAGATGTAAAGTCCAAACATAGTTAGGTAAATGTCAAATAATATTCACTTGCATACTGTCAATTTTTTAAAATATAAGGTTTTCTTCTGCTTCTACTCATCTACTTCATAACATGCATGGATCAGTAAATTTATTATATCTATTATAAAAATGTAGTTTACTTATAAATTTCTATGCATCTCTACAACTAATGAAGATTAATTTTTTAGTGTACTGTAGCAAAGTTCGTCAGTCAGATGAATTTCTTTTTTTACTGTTAAATGTTGCAATCAATTTTAAAACAATAGCATTTTTGAATAGAAAATGCAGATATCTTTCAAATGATGTATCACAATTAATCTAAAATTGACGTTTTTCAGGATTATATATATATATATATATATATATATATATATATATATATATATATATATATATATATATATATATATAGATATATATATATATATATATATATATATATATATATATATATATATATGCACAATAATTGAGACACTGAACTTATTCGATTATAAAAAGTAAACTATATACCAAAACTAAGATCTCTTAAGTTGAAAGAAAAAATGTTACAAGCATTAGAAGAAACAAATTTTGGGAACTACTAGTAATTTTAGAATTGCACAAAAGTAAAATATTTTGTCTGCTTAGCAAAACCTAATGAATATTAGAGACAAAGAAATACCAGAAAAATTGCTTTAAACATTTTATAGTTTTTCTTCCTTAAACGTTAAAGTCCAGCTTTGAAACGTCACTGGCAATTTTTAGACAAAGATGCAGAAACGAATGCGGGTGACGTAGAAGAAATGTCATAAGAAGTGTGTTTAGCAAAGCCTTAAGTTTCTGTTTAACCAGTCATTGTTCTTCATCTTACTAAAATAATCGCATAAAATTAGTTTCAAAAAGACTCTTTCTCTGATGCTTTGGCGTTCGTTTGAGTTATAGAGTTTGTGATTTAATAGTCTATAATTTTTAGCGAATTTTCGGAGAAAAAATTCCCTAATGTGAAGATCGCGACTCTTTAATTTTGAAAAGATTTTGTCAAATAACCGTGAATTAGCCCTCCTAGAACCCATATTCAGGGTCAGTTTCAGTTTTAATATCTTTGTATATGAACAGGGTGGCGCATTTTCACGGTAAAGCTCAATATATCCGTTACTATACAACATACGAGAAAAATTATACCTATGTGGTTCTTATAAAGTTATTTTGAAAATCACAGGCTGGCAAATAAGCCGGAGGTGATACAAACCTCTTTTTTTCAATAGAGCACCCCTTATGTTATAGCTTTTTTGCATTTGCCATCGAATTCCAGTGCAAATGTGTAATAAATTTTTTTTTGACATTGTCCACCGATTTTCAGCTTTTTCAACTTTTTTCCAACTTTACACGTTTTTGGCACAACCAAAACTGTGATACAGCGTTTTTACCAGTAGATAGTGGAATCCCATGTAAATGGCGCATTGAAGGAGGTTTTCTTTTATATTAGTCGTCGAAAAAATCGAGGTACCAAATACAGGTGCCCTTAAATAGTGGCCGAATAAGAAGAAAAAAACTGCCGTAACGCAATTTTAAAAATAGAACACGCTGTATTTCATGTTTCAGAAGTGAAGGGAATACCTACTGGTTCAGCTTTCGTATAACACTGCTTTTACCTCTAAAGTCTAAACAGTTTTTTAATAATTTCCATTTACAGTCGCATATTATTTATGTAATACATGACAATCAAAGTCATGGATAAATGACAGGTATCTGACTGTTTGTCATGAATTATTATCAACTTAATCCTACAGATAATTTTAATACCTTTATTATAGGTCATATGAATATGGTACATTGTCTTTACTATAAAGGTTTTACTGTTAACTAAATTTAACGCCTTTCATTAAAAAAATACATATTTCCCAATAAAAACATTTTGGGCCATACTGACCCGACTAGTTACCCTGATAAGAGAGGTACGATGAATGGTTATATTTCTCTTAGGTCTAGAGCTAAACACACTGAGACCTTAGAGACGATCTCCAGTGAGATTTGCGAAGTAGGCAAATTGGGTCCCCGTAATCAGGCTACAAAAATCCAACCCACCCTTATCCACCGCTCTAATGTGTAGAAAGATTACGGCTTAAGGGTTAATTTCCTTTCATATTGCCTTAAGTACTTGAAAATGGCTCCCAAACAAAAGTAAGACGTCGAGTTTTAATAAATTGTAGATGTGGTTCAGCCCGAGAACCACGTACTCTGACAGATATATATATATATATATATATATATATATATATATATATATATATATATATATATATATATATATATATATATATTAGGTCATAGATCGACACCGGACACCGCGTTGAGCACATCGGTGCAGTCACCGAAGTTAGGTGGCCACCTGTGGACACCGTGTTCTATTGAGTGCCCTCGAAAGACAAGGGTGAACCACCGAGTATATGAGTATATTAGCCGATCAAGTTTCCCTCGGGAAACAGCGGCACAGGTACTCAACCTCTAACTCATAGAGAATTTATTTTTTATCCATCTATTTACAACTTGCGTTTGCCCAACTTTGTCAATTCTTTTACGTTTAAACTTTTTTACGTCTGAACTTTTTATGTTAATATATGTTTAGATATTTACTAGCTTATTTTAAATATTCTAAATTCTCTTAAATATTCTACAGAAAAATGTGTTCACGTTGTATTGTATCTTGTTTTTTGGGCGTAAAAGGTGATATTGCTATTAGGTAGTGTTTTTTTAATGAACTTTTACCCTACTAATCCGTTAGCAGCAGTGTAGGTATATTTTACATATCACTTTAGTTCTGATAATTTCTACTTATATTACTCACATATCGTTCTTGAAATAGTTTTCACATAGGAAATACTTTTTATTGGAAATAGCCTTTTAAAATTTGTTATGCAGCCGCTTTGCAAACAGGAGAGATTAACTCGAATCAGCCAATTTATATTAATTTTATAAATGAAAGCAATCTGGGTTATTTATATCATTATTTTTAGACATGGATGATGTATTTGGTTCACTGTTTATATCAACTGCGATAAGGGGCGTTGTCCATTATAATTAATAGCATTACTAATTATTAACATACTAATACACAAAAGAATTTAATATTGTCATCCCAAACACGCGCGCACACACACACACACACACACACAATTTAATATTACACAAGTATATTAGAGGCGGTACAATTCAGTTTTATTTGTAACTGTATAATGACAATAAAAAAAGTCTGGACGCAGCAAGTGCCTTATGGTAGTCAATTCTCATAAAGAAATAATAATAGCAAATATTTCTTTTTCAATAAAAGCAGCCATCAAATTTGGTCACCCATATAGTAGAAACAATGTACCATATTTCATCAAAATAACTTTATTGTTTGAAAAAGTACAACAAAATATTTCCGAAAAAACTGGTCCGATTTTTCTGGAAAACGAACCTCTTCAAGTTATTTATCCACCTACCAAAATATAATTATTCACAAAAACCTTTTCGACGAAACTTTAAAAAAAAAATTATGAAAATTTGCACACAATTTTGTCTAGAAAATCTGAAAAAAAATATTATAATAACTTATTAAACATTGATCATTAATTATAAAAATTTGACAAATCATATACCTAATCTGCAATTATATAATTCAAAAGACTATCGATAAATTGTAGAAATGATCTGATAACAATGGATTGAACTTTTCCTGTCCAAATCAAAATTTGTGATTTTTTCAAAAAAGAAAAATCATTCAGTTACTCACACTCTCAAGCTACGGGGAATGATTCCACAAGAGGTTACGAAACATAAATTTCTGGGAATAACCTTTGATTCAAAGCTTAACTGGAAGGCTCACATAAATGTACTCAAAGATTATTGTATTATTAGACTAAACATTTTAAAAACTCTTGAACACTAAATTGATATCGATGTCACATAATTCTTTCCACTGATGAATGAGTCTTGACAAGTATTTTTAGATTACTGATAAGATCAAAAATTGACTATTGCTCAGCTATTTATATTTCCGCAAGCAAATCATTTTTAAAACCACTTGAAGTTATTGTAAATCATGTACTTAGAATAGTCACAGGTGATTTTCGAACAAATTCAGTGGAAAGTATTTACCGAGAATGTAACGAGCCTCCAATTAAGTTAAGAAGAGAAGAATTACTCTTAAAATATGCGACCAAGATATCAGCCAACCCAAATAATCCAGTCACAGACCAACTTCAACAGATTCTGTGATGCGAACGTTGCAGCACAGCTACCGTTTTCTTTACATATAAAAAAGCTAAATCATATTTTCAATCGAGATCTGACAAATCATATATACAATAGTGCTATTTCTCCATAGACCATTGTTTTTCCACCTACTGATACGACTTTTTTATCGCATAAATCGAATGTATTACCAGCTGAATGTGTCAATAGATTATTTCAAGAGATTATCTGTAGATATCGATGTGACATAATTCTTTACACTGATGGATCAAAAAGTGAAAATGGTGTCGGATGTAATATCACTTCTGTACTAAAGGAAGAAGCATATCACTTACCGTAAATATGTAGTAACTATACTTCAGAACTATACGCCATAATGAGAGCAACTAACACATTCGTCGACTCTCATTGCAATAACGCCTTAATATGCACAGATTATCTTTCGTCGATTATATCACTCACAAACCTTTGCCCAAAGGACCATCTTGTAATTCAAGTACAAGAATCTATTCACTGTGCTTCGCAATCTGGCAAATCTATCACACTTATATTTGTCCCATCACACTGTGGCATTACTGGAAATGAAAATGCAGACGAATGTGCCAGAAATTCGGTCTTAATCGATACTGTAATTCCTCTTCAACTTTACTCCGACGTTTCTGCACAAATAGCAAATTTTTATAGACATAAATGGCAAATCCATTGGTCCTCGCTAAGCAACAAACTGAGAGAAATGGAACCAACTGTGGCAATCAAGAAACTTCCTGATTTATCTCTCAGGGAAGAAGTGATTATCAGAAGACTCCGAATTGGCCACTCTCTACATACACATGTTTATCTTTTAAATCAACAGCAACGCCCTTATTGTGAGCTCTGTGAGCCACCAATTTCAATTTTTCACGTTCTATTAGCATGTCCCTTATATGATTGTCGAGATTTGAAAATTTTGTTGAAAGTAACTTGTCTGAAATTTTAGGTCTGAATTTTACTAACGTAACAGTTTACTTAGATTTTTAAGACAGTCTAATTTATATAATAGCATTTAAGTATATTTATTAGTTTCTCTGACCTGACCTGACCTGACCTTAGTTGTCAAGGCAAATAAAATATAAATAATTAAAAAAAATGAAAATAAAATAATTTGTTTGCACGAAAATGCATTAAACCCTTATTTTCGACGAATTTCGTTTTAAAAAATGTTCCATAAATTGAATAATTTTCCATACAAAATGCGCAACAAATGTTTCTTTGAAGAAAATTCATTAAATTAGTTTTAAGAAAATTCTCCAAGAACATTTTGTGCAAGAAAATTATTTAGTTAAAATAAATTAAATAAATAAAAAAATATTTAAAATCTGATCTAAATACAGAAGTAGATACTTTTTCTGTGGTTCACAGTAAACATTTTTTTACCGTCGATGCTTTAAAAATTGAATCCCGTTGCAGAGAAGAAAACAAACTCTTCTGAAGTGACAAATCTCTACGACTATGTTAACTGTGGAATGGCTTTACCAACTAAGGACAACTTAACAGCAGGTGCTATTAAACTAAAATTAAAACTACTAAAATTGCTTATCTTTAATTTGTGATTTTTTCAACAAAAATTCACTGATTAGATAACTTTGAATCAAGGACGAAAAAGAATTTAAAAAAATTGAAAGAGAAAGTCAGTTAACGGTGAGGTTTGAATCCCGTCCGTTCGCCCATGAGCCAGCCGTCTAACCCTTCGACTACCGTAAGGCTTGGAAAAAAAGTGCAGTAAAAGGTAGATAACCCATAATGGTTTTCAGTTATTTATTTGTAAGATGTATGTGAGGTTTATTTTAGAGGCATTTTTTGCAAGTATTTTAACAAATGACTTCCCGGGGCTCAGTTCTGAGCCCTGTCCTCTTCAACATTTACACATGCGATTTTCATAACATTATGCCTAGAGAAATACAAGGTTTACAGTATGCGGATCATTTCTGCGTGTACACCACTGAAAGCACTTACACGCAATGCCTTACTCAGCTAACATTGGCTATGTAGAATAATATTCATCTCAATTTCACTAACGGTTTTAATCTATCTATATATAAAACAGTGGTTACTTTTTTTACAAGACAGAATTAAAAAGCTCAATACGCCATTTACATCCGTTTTTCTGGCTGAGAATAACCTTCCGCTGCGATCCTGTGTCAAGTACCTTGGAATTACTCTTTACCAGAGGTTGACCTGGAAGAAACATACAGATTCACTAAAGGATAGAGCAGAAAGAAGTCTAAATATTTTAAAATATACTACACGCAGAAATCATGGTGCTGATATTACCACATCCATGACATTTTATCGAGCATACACTAGGTCTATCTTAGAGTCTGGATCTATATTTTATGGGTCTGCTTCTAGGACGTTGTTAACAAACATTGGCAGAATCCAATACAAAGCTCTACGAATCTTTGCAGGAGCAACCAAAACTTCTGTACAATATCTTTTAGTTTTAACAAACGAACAACCACTTTTTGTTAGAAGATTGTTATTTTCCTGTAAATTTCTAATAAAAACTCTGGCTAAGATTCCCAGGACACGTTCATGGGGGTTTAACAGCTGACTGTGATCCATCTTACGCAACTATTGAAGAAACAGGACGTCACTACCATTAGCTGAAGCTTCTTTGGAAATAAACAATTTTCAATGGCTTGCGAAAGAAACACTGAATTTTAGGTTTGATTATCCCTACAGCATTCAACTGATAAAACCAATATATATATATATATATATATATATATATATATATATATATATATATATATATATATATATATATATATATATATATATATATATATTTGAAACTGACCTCGTTCTGCGTTCTAGGAGCCCAAATTCGCACTGATTTGAAAAAATTTCCGCAAAATCTCACTATTAACGAATTTTTTTTAAATCGCTAATACTTTTTAATAAAAATTGGCTAACACAGACCCACTTTTCTTTCGGAAAAAATGTATACAAAACTGGGGCAACCAAATTTGGTATGCAGACTTGTATCATAAAAATTAAAATACGAAGATTTAGAGCTCTGAGTTAAAAGAAACAAAACTTAGACGCATTAAAAAATTGGCAATCACTGTGATCAGAAAACGCACAAGACCAAAATAATTTTTTGTAAATGACAAAATCTATTGTATATTACACATAAATATTAAGTTTTTTGCCGCAAAAAGGTCAAAAAATGTCATAAAAATTATTTTGAAAATCTTATAGCTTTTCTTCTTAAAATGTGAAAGTCGCGATTTGAAACGTCAAAATTGGCAACTCTCAGGCAAAGAGCCTAAAACGAATACGGGTTACGTAGAGAGGAATGTAGCAAGACGAGTGTTTTACAAACCCTTAAGGGTCAGCTTCAAACGTCATTGTCCTTCATTTTACTAAAATATTTGTAAAAAATTCATTTCAAATAGACCCTTTCTCTGATGCTTTAGCAGCAGTTTTAGTTGAGTTTCTGGTTAAATAGTTTATATGTTTAGAAAATTTTCGTAGAAAAATTAATTATTTAGGAGACCGCGAGATTTAAATTTTGAAAAAATTTTATCAAATGATCGCGGACTACGCCTCCTAGAACTCAAATACGTGGGCAGTTTTAGTTTTTATATGGTAGGTGGTGAATTTCTACGGTAAAGCTTAATATATCGGTTATTATACAAGATATCAAAAAAACATTGCGTACGTTAATTATAGGGTATCTTGAGCTGCGTCTTACAAAATTATTTTGACGAGTACAGGCTGGCCCATAAGTCCTTGTTGATACGAGTTCCCTTTTTTTTTAATAAAACACCCCTTACATTTTTGTATTTTTGAACTTTCCATCATTTTCCACCAAATGCTTGTACAAAAAAAATAATTGTATCGCTAATCGTTTTCGTGTTATTTCAATTGTTTTGCAACCCTTCACTCTTTTGGTACATATTTAAGTTATGATGCGGCGTCTTCACCAATAGATATAAAATTTCCTTGAAAATAACTCCTTTAGAAAGGTTTCCAATTATATAATTCGTCGATACAGGGGCTGTCAAATAATGGCTATATTTGAACAATTTCAAACTGCCGTAACTCAATTTTTTCAAATAGGCCAGCAAATTTGTTACAGAAGTGAAGGGTATGATCTCTGCGTCCACTTTTGTAAGACCTCTTATACCTAAAGACTCTAGTTTTAAATATATTTACAACATTTATACTCGCATACCATAATTCCCGTAGGGATCACTTTACATTTTTTTCTCAGTGTTTTATTCGATTCAAATAACCAATCAGATTATGGGATTATTTAGCGCATTTTCGACGAAAAATATTAAAATTAGCTTTGGTATAAAAAAGGTAAGAAATAATTAATTTACTAAGACTATTCATGTTTACATTTTCATAATATATGGTAAGTAATTGATAGAATGTTTTCACAAAAATGTCAAATGAAACCTCACTTTGTGACAGGCTAAGTACTTTCTCATTTATGACAGCTTGTGCCATCAAAATATGAGCATTTTCCGCTTTTAATTTTCTTTCCTTCTATTAGTTCAAATTTTCGTTAAAACTTAAAAACTCTGGACGCAGCAAGTGCGTTATGGTAGTGAATTTTCATTAAAATGTTTTTATTGCAAATATGTGTGTTTTCATTTTAAGAAAGCAGGCATCAATTTTGGTTACCAGTATAACCTATATAGTAAAAACAATGTGCCATGTTTCATAAAAATAACTTTATTGTGTGAAAATGTACAAAAATTTCCAAAAGTAAACTTAAAGTGTTCCCGGAAAAACTCGTTTCTTGGTCAACCTTATAGGTTAATAGCAAATTGGGCTATTCAAATATGAAGCATTTGATCAAAATTCGCTACCATTACGCACTTGCTGCATCCAGAACTTCTTTTCTTACAAACATGCATTATAATTCGATGGAAAATGCAAAAATGCAATAACATAAGGCGTGTTTGATTAAACAAAAAAGAAATGTTGTATCACCAATGACTTATGGGCCACCCTGTGATTGTAGAAATATTTTTTTAAGATGTAGCTCAAGACACCCTATAATTCATATATACATTTTTTTTCATATCTTGTATAATAACGGATATATTGAGCTTTATTGATTTTTTACGAAAATTCGACAAAAATTATATACCATTAAACGATAAACTCTATAGCTTAGACTACTGCCAAGCATCAGAGGAAGGGTCTATTTGAAATGAATTTTCTGGAAATATTTTAGTAAAATGAAGGACAATGACGGTTGAAACTAAGACTTCAGGGTTTGTAAAACATCCTTCTTGAGACATTTGATTTCCATAGCCCGTATTAGATTCTAATTATTTGCCTAAATTTTGCCGATTTTGACATTTTAAATCGCAACTTTGACGTTTTGAGGAAACCCCTAATTTATTTTTCTTCAAATGCCTATAACTTTTTTATCTTTTGACCTACATAGCTAAATTTTGGTACGTGCCTTACCTATAAGGATGTAAACCCGTGTAATAAATTTGGTTGCCCTTACTTTGTTAAGTCCGGAGGTATACATTTTTTTCGAAAGAAAACACCAAATTTTACGGGAAAACCTGGGCAGATTTTCCTGGGTAACAAACTTATCCAAGCCATTTGCAAAATAATTTATTCACCAAATTTAATTAAAATCGGCACATTATTTTTTGAGTTATCGGTGTGATACATAATATATATATATATATATATATATATATATATATATATATATATATATATATATATATATATATATATATATATATATATATATATATATATATATATATATAAACATATAAAAATTGAAACTGACCCCGGATATGTATTCTGGGGGGCCTAATTACCGCTCATTTGAAGAAATTTTTTCAAAATTCAAAAGTCGGGATCTCCTCATTAGTGAATTTTTTTAAAGAAAATTCACTACAAAAAGCTTTTTTCCATTTCCTTCTTTTTTAATATATCATAACAAATTAGTAAGAGAAGATTTGAACCTCTGGTGAGCTCTGATAGGCACACTTGGAGATCCCACGTACCTTGTCCAAGTGTGCTTATAGCAGATTAGGCCTATAATTTGAAAATTGTAGGTACTTTTTCAGCAAATTTTCGTATAGTCGTATCTAGTCAGTTTCCCCAGAACTTTCTTTCAGTGTTTTTGGCAAGCGTTTCTTAAATTTTTGTAAAACGTTATAATAATTTAATAAGCTATTTTAAAAAATGTTTGCGAATTTACGTGCAAAAAATTGTTTTCGAATTTTTGTTTAAAAAATTTGGTTATCAAATTTTTATGTAAAAAACTTTTCGAATTTCGTGTAATATTACTGGCCAAAATCTTTCTGAAAAATAGCAAATTTTTGTGAAGCAAATTGTCTATATTTTCATGTTCATTTTTTAAAATTTCATCAAAGAAATCTTTGTCAATAATTATATCTTGGTAGGAGTAGTTTTTGTGTACAATTCTCGAATGGGTTGGTTGGTCAGGAAAGTCAGACCAGTTTTTTCGGGAAATTGTTGTACTTTCTCAAACAATACATTTATTTTAATGGAATATGGTACATGTATGTAAGACTAGATGCATTCTCACCACAATTAGAACCCTGGACCCGTTTCGCTCTAATTTGAGCTTGCCAGTACGGCATACTAATTACAGCGAAAATACGCCTTTAAAGTAATACAGCTGTGGCAGCCAGCCTTCCAACATTAAGTGAGATATAAGACACGAAGCACGTGCCGCCACCTCGTTGCGGAACCAAGTAGTATGTTGTCACGGCAGCTCCAAATAACACACAGTGTGAAATATTAGAAACTCTATACAACCAACTAACAATTTAGTCAATTGACAACCCTGGCCTATTTCTACCCTACTGTCAGGACAAAGTATGTAAGGCTAGATGCATTCTCACCACAAATAGAGCCGTACACCGGTTTTGCTCTAATTAGGCCTCGTTAGTACGGCATACTAATCGCAGCGAAACTACACCTATAAAGTAATACAGCTATGGTGGCCAGCCTTCCAACACTAAGCGAGATATAAGATACGAGGTACGTTCCGCCACCTCATTGCGGAACCAAGTAGTATGTTGTCACGGCAGCTCCAAATAACACAAAGTGTGAAATATTAGAGGCTGTATACAACCAACTAACAATTTAGTCAATTGACAACCCTGGCCTATTTCTACCCTACTGTCGGGACAAAGTATGTAAGGCTAGATGCATTCTCACCACAATTAGAACCGTAGACCGGTTTCGCTCTAATTAGAACTCGTCAGTATGGCATACTAATTGCAGCGAAAATACACCTATAAAATGGTACGGCTATGGTAGCCAGCATTCCAATACTAAGTAAGATATAAGACACGAAGCACGTGCCGCCATTTCGTTGCGGAACCAAGTAGTATGTTGTCACGGCAGCTCCAAATAACATAAAGTGTTAAATATTAGAGACTGTATACAACCAACTAATAATTTAGTAAATTGTCGGCCCTGGCCCATTTCTACCCTAATATGGGGACAAAGTATGTAAGGATAGATGCATTCTCATCACAGTTAGAACCGTAGACCGGTTTCGCTCTAATTAGAGTTCGTCAGTACGGCATACTAATTGCTGGCCACTATGACCGTATTACTTTATAGGTGTATTTTCGCTGCAATGATTATGCCGTACTGACGAGCTCTAATTAGAGCGAAACCGGTCTACGGTCCTAATTATGGTGAGAATGCATCTAGCCTTACATACTTTGTCCCGATATTAGAGTAGAAATGAGCCAGGGCTGACAGCTAAATTGTTAGTTGGTTGTATACAGTCTCTTATATTTAACACTTTGTGTTATTTGGAGCTGCCGTGACCACATATTACTTGGTTCCGCAACGAGGTGGCGGCACGTCCTTCGTGTCTTATATCTCACTTAGTGATGGTACATGGTTTGCTATAAAGGTTATACTTTCTACTAAATTTGATGTCTTTTATTAAAAAGAACATATTTAACATTAAAAACATTTTTATGAAAATTCCCTACCATAACGTACTTGATGCGTCCCGACTTTTTAGTCAATTTTTATTTAAAAAAATTCACTAATAGAGAGGTATTGATGGTGAGACTTTGCAAACATTTTTTCAAATGAGCGCGAACTAGGACCCCTAGAACCCATATCCGGGGTCGGTTTCAATTTTTATATGTTATATATATATATATATATATATATATATATATATATATATATATATATATATATATATATATATATATATATATATATGTGTGTGTGTGTGTGTGTGTGTGTGTGTGTGTGTGTGTGTGTGTGTGTGTGTGTGTGTGTGTGTGTGTGTCCAACCGATAACTCAAAAAATAATCAACGAATTTCGATGAAACTCTGCAAATGCCTCTCTTTTATTAATGGCTGGGACGAGTTCGTTAACCAGGAAAATCGGACAAGGTTTTCCAGGAAAATTCTGAGTTTTTTACGAAAAAAAAAATTTCGCCGAAAATTACAAACCTATTTTAATGAAATTTGCCGGGTACGTTTCCTTGGGAAAGGCCTTACTACGTACCAAAGTTCAACCTTCTAAGTTTATATAAAATTGAGTTACTCAAATTTTTAGTTGTCTTTTGAAAAAAGTTACAATGAAATTGGGTCTATGTGTTTCGTTGTGAAAGGCCTTACTACATACCAAAATTCAGCTTTCTAAGTTTATAGAAAATTGAGTCATTCAAATTTGAAGCATTTAATAAAAATTCACTACCATAACGCACTTGCTGCGTCCGAACTTTTTTCATTTATAACTGACTAAAATAAATAAATACAAACTGAAATTGATTTTAAATTTTATAATGGTTACCAGAAGAACAAATTCTTTCCTTCGTTATTTAGAAAGCTCATGAGTAGGACTTACTTTGAATGAATTTCCTGAGTGCAACGTTGGAATAATCTATATTGGGTTTAGGAATGCGTCGAGACACCGGTGGCATTTCAGGCGTCTCGGTGCTGTTTGGCGCGGTGCCACGACGACAACCACCTCTTGCTGCACCGCCTGTACCAACTTAATTTTACAGCCACTGACTCATCGGATTCGCCGTTATTTTGTTGTTCACAAACATATAATTCTTTACTTCTAAACAATGGTGAGTTTTACATATTGGTTTTTGCATAAAGATGTTATTACTTATTTAGTATGTGACTAACAAATTCTAATTTTTCTCACCAGATTGTACAGGGTTCTAAAATCTCTAACATTTGCCACCTACATGGATGCTAGATTCTTAACAGACTGTAGGATGTATGCTAATTAAAAAAAAAACAATGTCTAAACTCAGCAAGTTTTGTTGTGGTACCGTTAATCGAGGCTACTTTGGCAGGCAGCTTTGGCAGAACGAGTTATTTATTTCAATGTCTTTTTTTAATGTTTCCTATTTCCTTTCAGATTAAAGTAACATCTGGTGATCAAAGTATTCAACTTACTTGCAGAAGTCGAAATGGTCAGGAAATATTAAAGGAAGGGATGTCTCAGGTCGAGGCATCCCGACAATGGAAAATTCCTATGGGAACTTGGAAAGTTATTAGGAAAACATTAGCAGTCTGCTGGTCATACGACTGTTCTACGTGAGGAGGAAGAGCGTGCCATATCGGAGACAATAAGTCAACTGGCAGAATAAAGATTTGCGTTAACACCAGCTGATGTCAAGCTTATTTTCCAAAAGTATGTTACAAAACAAGGAAGAGCCGCTGCCAAGTGGCACAACAATTTACCAGGAAATGATTTTGTCGCAAAATTCCTGCAAAGAAACAACCTAAGTGTTAGATTATCCTAAATATATAAACGTTCTGGATCACCGATAGGAGAGGCATAAATCATGTAGTTTTTGATAATACAGACTTGCCTTAGAAGCCGCAAGTGCCAAAAACGTCTACAATTACGATAAAAGCAATATCGCTGACGACTCAGGAGCAAAGAAAGCTCTGGTCCGTAGGTGTACCAACGTGTAGAGGGAGTCAAAAACCATTTTCATGCCAGAATAATCATAATGGTCTGTAAAAATGCAGTTGGACATTTTTTGCCCCAATGACAGTGTACGAGGCTCAAAAGGTGAGTATGCGAAAACTGGACTGTTGGTCGTCCTGTGGGCGAAATGTACAGAAACAACAACAGCAGATGGTTCAATATAAATCTGTTTAAAGAGTGGTTTTTCAAAATTTTATTGCCGCATGTTGAGGAAACTTGTTCAGGAGAAACAGCGATTGTCAGAGGTAACATAGCACTCCACTTTTCTCCTGTTGTAATTAAAGCTGCTTGAGAAAGTAAAACATACCCGCATAGGGCTCCACTAGCAAATTTCAAATGTTCTTTGGCTAAGCACAAAAAAATTAGCTATACAAATTTTAACCTTGGCTTCGAAAATCCACACTCAGATACATGTTTTATATGTAAGGAGTTTCTGATATAGTTTAAAAAATTTCGGGATGCAGCAAGGGCGTTATGGTAGCCAATTTTTATTCAATGCTTTAAACTTGAATAACTCAATTTTCTATAACTTAGAAAGTTTAATTTTGGTATGTAGTAAGGTATTTTCTAAGGCAAGATATACACCAAATTTCATTAAAATGGCTTTGTAATATTCGAAGAAAAAAAATTTTTCGAAAGAAAAACTCAGTTTTCTATAAACTTAGAAAGTTGAATTTTGGTAGATAGAGATAGGGAGACGGTTGAATTAGCAATCTTTTGTAAAATTTCATGCTCGTTCCAAATATGACTTGTATTTTACCCTGCCTCTTTTCGTTTTCGAGTTATATTGAAAAAAACAAAATTTGTCGATTTCGTTTTTCTTCAATATCTAAGTAGACGTTGACCTGACATGTCTCAGACTTGCACATTATCAGGACACTTTTTACAGAGTAATCTTTTTGTGCTATTCTCAACTTTGGATTGTCAATTGTTTTTGAGCTACAGGTATCAACGTTTGTATTTATTATGTCAGCCATATTGTATTTTTGCTCATGTGATATATGAACAATACAATTTACGTGAAAAAAGTCTTAACCATGATGATCTAAAATGGAAAATTACTAATTTTATAAATAGTTTAAATCATGTAAAATCGTATTTAACCGTTAATGAAATAAGTAAAATAGATGGCGGTTTCAGCAAATGTAACAGTAATAATGAAGGACATGTCGAACAACTAAGAAAACAACGGTTTGATGTCGGACTCATACTTTATTTTTAAATTTATTGTTAATATTGTTCTAGTAATTTAATAATGTGTGTCAATGTGAAATTGCAATTGCTTCTTCACTATAAGCACCATTATCCTATAAAATAATTTATGAAAAAAGTAGCTATATAAAATTGACTTTTACAACTATTGTTATTTGTTTCCTCTGAGCTGCTCTTATTGCTCAGTCATTTTAGTGAATTTGCTTTAAAAATTCACTAATCTCGATTTTTGAATTTTGAAAAAATCCCTTCAAATGAGCGTGAACTAGGCTCCCTAGAACAAAATGAGCTTGAACTAGGCTCCCTAGAACACATATCCTAGGTCATTTTTACTTTATATATATATATATATATATATATATATATATATATATATATATATATATATATATATATATATATATATATATATTTGTGTGTGTGCGCGACTTAACTTCACGGTTAAGGCGTTTGAATTTTTAAAACAATTTATTTAATATTTTGAATAATCAATACTTAATTATTTAGTTACAAGAAAAATGAATAATATAATATACTAAAATAAGACGATCAACCTACATGTGATCTAATGTCTATGCACTCGGTGTGCTAATGACTAACTCGGAACAAGAATGAACGGTTCTACCTCTGTGAGTAGCCTCTTTATAGTCTTCCCTCCAGGCGTGGCACTATTGTCTCTGGATAAACAAGGAATCTGCTGATGTCGATTCTCACAGTGATATTCCGTTCTACTTGCACTTTGAACCTGCAAAGTTCTTGGCTCCGTTAAGACGACGGCTGACTCAGCGGTTCTTACCGTGGGAAGGCGACATTGTATTATAACGGGCCATTGTTTGGGCTCCATTTATCTCCTCCCCTTTTTAAAGACGAAGCTATGGTTCGTTCCGGATTTTCAACGGAAATCCGGACTCGGTGGTTCCTGTTTTTGTTCCTTTATCTTCTTTGCTGGTTCTTCGTTTCTTCCATTCGGACTGCTATCGTGGTGATGGTTATTAAGTCAGCTATGTACAGTAATATTGTCCATATACTCAGGTGATGGATTGGTATTGTTATAGGTCCTTGTATATTTTGTTTAATTTTTTGAAGTTGGTGTTGGATTTGATTAATGTTGTGTAGCTGTACGTTTTCTAATGATATTTCGGGTACTGGTCCTGGATTTGGTTGATCTTCTGGAATGGGGGTTTCTAGTGTAGGCAGGTTGAATAGTTGTTGTGTTTCTGCTGTTGCTGGGCCGGTCTTGTAGATTTTGTTGTCTATGGTTAATTGGCAATTTGGTTGCAGGTTGATTAATTTTGTACCCTTGATGATGTTGGTCCACTCCTGTTCCTTGCAAGTTATTCTGGCGTTAGTTTCTTCGGGTGCTATAACTATATACTGACTGGTTCCATATCTCGAAACTGTGGTTCTATTAATTTTGACTAATTCTTGATTACAATTGTTAATAGGTTTTTGAAATTTTATTAGCTTTATTTCACATGGGTTTTGATCATTCATGGTTGTTGGATTGTCGTCTTTGCAAATATATATATATATATATATATATATATATATATATATATATATATATATATATATATATATATATATAAGGTATTTGGTTCTAGGAATTATCATGGTAAAAAGGTGTGTCTTTCTAGGGACAGGTAATGTATATAATTGATAATAATCATATTCTGGTTCATCTACCAGAGGTATTTCTATTTGAAATATAATTTTGAAATTGTTTTGGACTGCTTTTATTTTAAAGACTTTTTCGTATAGATTTAGATCAGTGGTTGTTATTACCTTAGCATTAGTTGCATAATTTTGGATTTTATTGATTTCTTTTATTATAAATGTTGGTTTTAGTATGGATGTGTGAAAGATTCCTAATTTTGCAAAAGTGATGGCATTTTCTGTTGTTAGTGCTATTTCTTGAATATTGTTTAATAATTGTCCCAGCTGCATGAGTAACTCTAGGATCTTAATGCGATGATAGTGAGTTAATTGTTCACTTCGCAGGCTTTCTACTGTATTACCTAATTCATTTATCCTATTTACTATCGTGCCTTGGTTATGACTCAATCCTACTATCGTTCTATTAAATTCGAGAATGGCCTCGAGCATGATTGAATTTTGAGACCTAAAAAGTTCCTGAATTTTATTTTGATCTGTCGTTAAGATTTCTAATGCTTGTTGAATGCGTTCCCCATCTTGTGAATCGAGATTCCCCGTGATTGACTTAAATATAGAACCTAGTCCGTTTATTAGGCCACGTTTTCGTCTATTAATAATATTGTTATTTGGAAAAATCCTATAAAATATATCGTCTACATTATCTATGGTGAAATTCAATGTCAATATGAAATTATGATATTCAGAATGGTAATCTTTTGTCATGAAGGTAACTGTATTGGCGTAGTGTCTTTTTATTTGGTTGTAGTCTCTATGTAATTGTGTCAAGTCATGTATGTGTATCAGATTCCAGTTGCTAGTCTCAGTGTATGCTGTGCCTAATTTCTTTGGTAACATGCCTGGGTTGTCTGTCAAGTCTTGTATTTGGGCTGTTATTCCCGTGGCAAGGAACCTGCAATACGTAAATTTCTTAAATGTGCTATCGTCTGTTCGTCATTTTTATGATTTATTAAAATAGCTTTGTTATGTTCTAATAGGGATATTATTGAGTACGGTCCTGAAAATGGGTTTTTATGTTTTTTATGAAAGCCTGGTGGTATCTTTTTATAGACAATATCACCTTCCTTGAACGGTTGGTTCGTGTTTTTATTTGTCCGTTGTAACGTTTTTATTTTTGAATTCTCTATCCTGCTTCTGACTATCTCGTAAATAATTTGCATTAAATCTTTATGTTGTACGTTGTATCCCTGTGTAATTATGACTTCCGGGTCATAGTTAAACATTTCTGGTATGTAGCCAAATATTAAATCAAAAGGTGGTTTTAGTGTCTGTGAGTGTATTGTCGAGTTGTAAGCGAATATACAATATGGTATTAAGTGTATGGGTTTCATATTTTTAAATTTCATTTTGAATAATCGATAATGTTCAATAATCGTGCTGTGAAATCTTTCGATAGGTCCATTGGATGTTGGGTTTTGCGGTGTTGTTATATGTAACTCTATCTGATATGTTTCTAATAGTTCTTTAATTACCTGGTTTGAAAACTCCGTACCTGGGTCTGCGATTATTATTTTACACGCTCCATACTGTGAAAAGTACTTGATCAAGTTTTTTGCAATTTCAGTAGCACTTTTACTTTTTATTGGAAATGCTTGGCCAAATTTACTAAATGGATCTATAATTGTTAGGAAGATAGCTTGTTCAATTTGGAATGTGTCAATGTGTAGTATCTCTAACGGTTTAGATGCTGTGGGGGTGTGTTCCAATGCTATTTGTACCGGGTTCCTATTGTATTTGCACGTTTTGCATAATTCGCAATTTCGTACATATTCCTCTATATGTTTCTTTAAGTTGGGATAGTAGTATATTTTCTTCATTCTTAGGTAAGTCTCATCAGCCCCGCGATGGTTACTTTTCCCCTCGTGATATTTCATTATAGTCTCGGTTAATTCGTCCTCGTTAATTTCATTCCTAATTTCCAGACATCTATAAAATTTGGGTGATTCTACGTTATTAAAGTTTTTATTGATTGCCGAACTTACTAGTTCGTAATCTTGTTCATTTACAAAAATGCAATAATATTTCCTTTGTGGTAAACAGTATTCTTTTATAAATTTCTCTATCTGATCGGGTTTATTTAAATTGAAGTTTGCATATATGAAATTTCTTTTGTCTCTTCTGACTGAGAATATGTCTGGTTTATCCGTATTTTTAAAAACTATCTGATTGGTTTTGCTGTTAACGATTTCTTCCTCGAGTATGGGTATGCCTGGTGCTGAATACGAGTCCGCATTCGAGTTTGCTGTGTCGTCATCGTCAATTTCTAGGATTTCTTCCTCTTCGTCGATATTATTCGCCATTGACTGATTATCTATGTCTAGTGGGTTTATTTCTACTCTGGACAGTGCATCTGCTGCGCAGTTTAGCTTTCCTTTTTTGTATTCAATTTTAAATTCATATTCTTCCAATTTTAATCTTCAACGGAGCAATTTTGAATTTGGTTGTTTCAACGAAAATAACCATTTTAAAGGTTTATGGTCCGTGTATATAGTGAATTTCCTTCCGTATAAGTATGGTCTAAAATAGTTAGTTGCCCACACGATGGCTAATAATTCTTTCTCGATTGTGCTGTACCTGGATTCGGTGTCGTTTAATGTCCGGCTGGCGTAAGCTATCGGGTGATCCGCATTGGGTTCGCCTTGGCTTAATATTCCGGCTATCGCTACGTTTGAAGCGTCGGTTGTTAATATAAAGTCTTTAGAAAAATCCGGTGATATAAGTACAGGTGAATTCATTAATTTGTCTTTACATGAGTTAAAGGCAGCAATGTATTCTTCGTCGTTCACGTTTATCTTCGAGTTTTTCCTTAAACATTTTGTTAGTGGTTTCGTAACGTGCGCGAAGTTTTCTATGAATTTACGATAGTATCCAACTAATCCTAGGAATGATTTTATTTCCTTTGGGGTTTTAGGTATCGGGAATTTCCTTATTGCGTCCAGTTTCTTTGGATTCGGACGAATCCCGTCTGGGCTGACCACGTGTCTTAAAAACTCGGCTTCCTTCCTTAGGAAATCGCTTTTATCTAGCTGGATATTTAAGTTGCTTTGCCTGAAGCGCTCGAATACTAGTTTTAGTTTCTCAAGGTGTTTCTGTAAAGATGTGGAGAAAACTATGAATTGGGTGTCTGTCCGGTATTGTTTTTTCATTTAGTTTCCTATAGTCCACCACAATTCTCCATTTTTGTTTATTTGACTTGTCCATTTTCTTTGATATAACCCAAATAGGTGAGCTATATGGGCTGTGGCTTTTCCTAATGATTTTTTGTCTTAACATGTCATTTATTTGTCTGTCTACTTCCGGTTTATGTACGTACGGGTATCTATATAATTTAGAATGGACAGGTATGTCGTCTGTTGTCCTTATTCTATGTTTTATCGCATTTGTGTGCGTCAAGGGTTCGTTTTTATTTAAAAATATGTCCTGATATTCTGAAAATAAACTAAATAACAATTGTTTCTCCTCGTCATTTAATTCTCCTGTATCTATTTGTTCAATTAAGACATTCTCATTATTAATCCGTTTTTGATTACGCCCCGTATCGTAAGTGTTTAAATTATTAATATGAGTTGTACTAGAATTGTTATTTTGTATAACTACTGGTGCAAACGGACTTCGCCTTTGGCTGTATCTGGTTTCAGATACATATTGTTTATTTAATCTGCTGAATGGCCTATCTCTTACATTATAAGCTTGGTTATTATTTAGTACGTGATTAATTGTCTCAAGTTCTTCATTACGTACGAAATACTGCTGGGTTATTATATTGTTTAAATTTAAATGAGTTTCGGGTAGCACTAAACCATCTGCATTGGTTTCTGTTTGTCCCGATCGACTTACGCTAAGATCTGTGAATTTTATTGGTATAATATTCTTGCCTATATACAGTTTGTGCTCCTTAAAATCTATTTTACCTTCGTTTCGTTTCAGAAATTCCATCCCAATCAATCCCGAAAAAAATGTGTTAAAGTTAGACAGGCAAAACTCTTGTATTTCCTCTGAAATCGATTTAAGTTTAATACGTGCACGCTTACAGTGCTTCGAAATGCCATGCACGGTGCGTATGGTAAAATCATGCGTAAATATGTTTTTAGGGAACTTATAATATGCTACAGCAGGATTCAAAAGATTTTTTGAAGATCCTGAGTCTAACAAAAATTTACCTGATATTTCGTTTAATTCTATATACGGTAACTTACATAATGTATTCATATTATTTATATCTATCACGGTTCTCTCGTTGAGGGCCCTGCAGTGGGAAAATTTCTCTGTTGGATATCGTATTCCTCGGCTGGAGAATTTTCGTAATTTAATTCTTCGTTTACATAATTTAAATCGTAATTTGTTTCATTTACTTCGTTCTCATTAAATTCTATATTATTTACATGAGCTGCTCTCCTTGGTAATGACAGTCTAGTGTTAGAACTATCTACTTCCATTGGTTCGTGATAATTTCTGTTAGCATTATGATTTACATTGGGTCGACCCGGTTGATTATTGAAGTTGGGTCGCCTAAATTGACTCGAAAAATTTTGCCTTGGTACAAATTGTTGATTTTGTCTAGGCTGGGAATTTGTGTGATTGTTTTGATTATTATGTTGTTGAAATGGTCTAAAGTTTGTTTGAAAAGGTCTCTGAAATTGTACATTCTGAAAAGGTGGGTTATTTTGTCTCTGAAAGAAAGTACGGTTCTGTCCTTCTAATTTATTATTATTACTGAAATTCTTATTTATTGTTTTATCTCTATAATCGAAAGTTTCCTCTGCGAATACGAATTTCAAAGCTTGTTCTATGCTCGAAGGTCCTTGACTACGCAGGACAAGCCCTAACGGATTGCGTAACCCTCCTAAGAACGCTTTTAATGTTTGATTCTGGTATATGTCTTTCTTAATTAATCGCACGCCTTCATTTTGCTCGTTAGCTATTAAACTCGAGATGAGCAATTGCTCTATATGACGGCATCTGTTCGCGAACGACAGTGCGTCTTCAGCATTACGCTGTTTCAAGGTTAACATCTCAGCTAATAAACTATGATCATCTCTTTGGTCACTGAAATTCTGAACAATGGCCTCTCTCAGGTCTGCCCACGTATTAATTATCTTTGTATTTACTATAAGCCGGGCTGTTCCCGTTAGTTTAGTTTGAACATAATTTAGCAAGAAGTGATTCATATACAGATTCTCGTTTGGCACGTAGAACTGATTCATGACCAAGCCACATGCCTTTAAGAAGTTGCCTACGTTGGCTGGTTGCCCGTCGAACTCTGGAATAGCTTTCAGGAAAAATTCTTTGAATTGGTCTGTCATATTGCTACTATTACTACTCTTATTAATATTTGAATGATTTACTGTTATGTTATTGTCGCTAATGCTGATTGATCTAAATCTATACTCTATGTTACATAAACTTTGTGATTCTTCCTCTGAATCAGACATATAACGTTTCAATACAACACATATAAAAAATTGGAAATGTAAAATGGGATAGCAGTAAACTTACCATAATACGATGGTTGCTGCTTCCATTTGGCTCTGCTTGGCCACTATTTCTGCTTTAACTTGGCTGTGCTTTGCTCGAATTGGTTATTAGGCGTCGATACGCTTAAAAATCGATATGCTTTCGGTTTTCTAACCAATACTAACGACTGCGCCACTTAACTTCACGGTTAAGACGTTTGAATTTTTAAAACAATTTATTTAATACTTTGAACAATCAATACTTAATTATTTAGTTACAAGAAAAATGAATAATATAATATACTAAAATAAGACGATCAACCTACATGTGATCTAATGTCTATGCACTCGGTGTGCTAATGACTAACTCGGAACAAGAATGAACGGTTCTACCTCTGTGAGTAGCCTCTTTATAGTCTTCCCTCCAGGCGTGGCACTATTGTCTCTGGATAAACAAGGAATCTGCTGATGTCGATTCTCACAGTGATATTCCGTTCTACTTGCACTTTGAACCTGCAAAGTTCTTGGCTCCGTTAAGACGACGGCTGACTCAGCGGTTCTTACCGTGGGAAGGCGACATTGTATTATAACGGGCCATTGTTTGGGCTCCATTTATCTCGCGTGTGTGTGCAGGGTGCGTCATAATTAATTGGACATTAGTTAATTAGCTAAGGGGTGCTAGCTGGCACAAAAATAGAATGATTGGGCTCAACATGCCTTAGTAAAATGTTACTTGTTTTCGTTTTACAGAGTGTTTAAATAATGTTTCTTCAAATTTTTTTTTCAAATGTCTTGAAAGTGGTCCAACATATTATTATGGAATGTGGCGTGGTATTATTGCGTAATTACATGCGTAATACGAGGACGGTATCAATTTCACCACTGCCGCTAAGTGGCGCCACCGACAGCAACACTGGTTCATTAACATGGTCATAATTTTTTGTCCACCCTGTATGCACATTTACGAACAAAAATAAAGGCAGCCCATTTAGTTTCACACAAAAAGAGTATACATCTTTGAAGTCTAAAAAGTTGACCGTTTTCAAAATTGACGTACTTTTTGAATGAAAACCAAATATCTGTATTTATTTTGTTGCTAAGTATGTTATGGTAGCAACTAGGAACTTGTTGCAGGAACGTGTATAAGCAAATCTTCGGTATCCAGAGTCATATGCAAAGAAAAGCTGCATCCGTATCATTTCAGTCGAGTTCAACAGCTTTTACCGCAGGACTTACCAAGAAGCCATCGATTTTGTCCGTTTATGAGGGACTGATGAATCCTTATTCACCAGAAGAGATATGTTCAATTTGCGGCATACCTATGCGATTGAAAATCCTTATACGATTGAAAATCCTCATGCTATCCGTGAACATAATTTTGAACATGAATTTCCAATAAACATTTGGTGTGGAATTTTTAGAAATTGTATTTTGGGACCATTTTATGTGCCACCTAGACTTAACGAAGCAACGTATCTCTTATTTTTGAGAGATGATTTACCGCTCATTTCAGAAGATGTACCTTTAACTTTAAGGAGTGACTCTTGGTTCATGCATGATGGTGCTCTAGTACAATATGTTCGAGATGTGCGAAACTATTTAGATGAAATTTACCCTCAAAGGTGGATTGGTAGTGGTAGTGTGCACCCATGGCCAGCGCGTAGACCTGACATAAATCCGCTAGATTTTTTACTTTTGGGGTTATTTAAAGTCACTGGTCTACAAATATCAAATAAACACCCGCCATAAATCATGGGAAAAGATCAAACAGGGTGTTAATGATATCAGAGCTCAACAAAATTCATTTTCAAAGTAAGAGAAAATTTTAATAAACGAATGAAAAAATTCATTGCCGTAAATGGTGAACACTTTAAGTACTTACTCTGATTCGTTGTTGTTTTGCTTTTAAAGTTGCAGTTTAATTTTAAATTTATTTAATTTGGTAGATTAATGTAATTTATAACACTCTTTCCGATATCCATTTTGCTAACTATTTATTTTTAATTAATAGTTTTATAGATGTTATTCTAGGTAATGAGTTTGTTGAATTCTTAATAAAAATGTTTCTTTCGATAAAGTACATATTATTGTACTAAAAACTATCTACAACAGATACACATAATTTGCACTAAGATCGAAGCCTTCGAGAATACATACTATTTGCGCATAATCGTTAGTTTAATTTCATTGAAAAACCACGTTTATTTTGAAAACAGTCAACTTTTGTGAAACTAAATGGGCTTTTTTATGTTTGTTCAAAAATGTGCATACAGTGTGGATAAAAAATAATGACCATGTTAATAAACCAGTGTTGCTGTCGGTGGCACCACTAAGCGGCAGTGGTAAAATTGATACCGGCATCGTATTACGCATGATGCCTAATAATACCATGCCACATTTCATAATCATATGTTGAACCACTTTCAAGATATTTGAAAAAATTGTTTTAAGAAAAATTATTTAAACACCCTGTTAAACGGAAACAAGTAACATTTTAGTAAGGCATATTGAGCCCAATCGCTTTATTTTTGTGCCAGCTATCACCCCATAGCTAATGTCCAATGAATTATGGGACACCTATATATATATATATATATATATATATATATATATATATATATATATATATATATATATATATATATATATATATATATATATATTGTGTGTGTGTGTGTGTGTGTGTGTGTGTGTGTGTGTGTGTGTGTGTGTGTATGTATGTATCACACAGACAACTCTAAAAATAAAGGGCCGATTCTGATTAAATGTAGCGAGTGCGTTTCATTTACCAGTGGCTTGGGCAAGTTTGTTAGTCAGGAAAATCTCACCAGTATTTCCTGAAAGATTTTGTGTTTTCTTTCGAAAAAAAAATTATATATCCGGAAATAAGAAAGCCATCGCAACCGAACTTGGTACATAGGTTATATTATAAAAAGTCTGGAGGCAGCAAATGCGTTATGGTAGTGAATTTTCATTAAAACGTTTTTAATAGCAAATATGTCTTTTTTTTATGAAAGCAGGCATAAAATTTGGTTACCAATATAACCTATATAGTATAAACAATGTACCATCTTTCATCAAATTAGCTCTTAGACAAAACTCCCAAAAAAGTTTTTGCCTTAAAATTTTTCACGAAAATCCGAAAATTTTTGTTTGAAATAATTTATCAAACTATAAATAAATATAGCAAACTGTCGTAACTCAATTGTTTCAAATATAACAGTCTGAATTTTGTGTTTCAAAGGTGAAGGGCATAATAATATATATTTAAATTTATTATTATGCCCTTCACTTCTGAAACACAAAATACAGATTGTTCTATTTGAAACAATTGAGTTACGACAGTTTGATATATTTTTTTTAATTCAGTCACCATTTGAGAGCGCCCGGTGCATGGCATCTTGATTTTTTTTCATGAAATAATATAAACGAAAACCTCTCTGAATGCGTCAATTGCATTAGACTCCGAATTTTGTTGCTAAAATGCTATATCACAATTTTTGATATGTGCCAAAAATGTGAAAAGTTACAAAACAATTGAAATAACTTGAAAACGAAATGCATTAGAATTCGATGGAAAATGCAAAAATGCAATAATAAAAGCGGTTTAGAAAAGAAAATTTTTATTGCCAACGACTTATGAGCCACCTGTGATTCTCGAAATAATTTTTATCAGATGCCATTCAAATTGCCACTATTCAAATTTGAAGCATTTAATGAAAATTTGCTACCATAACGCACTTTCTGCGTGCCGAATTATTTTTCTTTCAAACATGCATTATGTTTCGATGAAAAATGCAAAAATACAATAATATAAGTTGTGTTCGATTTAAAAAAAAGAACAAAATTTGCATCACCAACGACTTATTGTGATTGTAGAAACAATTTTTTCAAATTTAGTTCAAGACACCCTATAATTAACGTATACAATTGTTTCTCGTATCTTGTAGAATAACAGTAATATTGAGCTTTACCGTAGAAATGCATCACGCTGTATATATGTGAACAGATAAAAACTGAAACTAATCTCGGATATGGGTCCTAGAGGACCTAGTTCGCGCTCAATTCAAAAATCTTTTTAAAATTCAAAAGTCACAGTCTCCTCAATAGCGAGTTTCTTGTAAGAAAATTTGCTCAAAATTATAGTGAATTAAATCATAAACTCTATAACTAAAACAGCTACTAAAGCATCAGAGAAGGGGTCTATTTGAAATGAATTTTCTGGAAACATTTTAGTAAAATGAAGGACAATGACGGTTGAAGCTAAAACTTAAGGACTCATAAAACACATTTCTTGCAACATCTTCTCTACATAGTCCGTATTAGCTTCAGGTTCTTTGCGTCAAAGTGGCCAATTTTGACGTTTCAAATCGCGACTTTGACGTTTTAAGAGGAAAAGTTATCAAATTTTCAAAGTATTTTTTCTGGCATTTCTTGACCTTTTTGCGCCAAAAACATAGTCTTTCTCTGTAACATAGGCTTTTGTTATCTACACAAAATATTTACTTTTGTGTGTTTATCTGCTCATCAGTGGCACCCATTTTTTTTTCTTTAAATGCCTTCAACTTTTTTTCCGTTCACCCTATAGGTCTAAAATTTGGTACATAGTTTACTTTTTGTAGCTCTTTTTAAGCACATTGCGCAAACGGAGGAGTGTAAAATTTGACATAGTTCAGATTCATATGGAAAAGGAGTGTAGAAAAAATAATTATGTACAAATAGATTAAACAATTCTTTGTTTTAATTAGATACTCGGATTCCCTGGTCCGTGCCAGTTCTGAGGTGACAGTTAATATCTAACCTGTCAATGTTAAAGACTTTAAATCGGACAATGGGCTAATGGAAAATTATCCGCAGCCAAAAAAAGCACGAACAACAACAATGTTAAAGACATATTTACTCTATGGTCAAGCAGATGTATATAGATGCGTTCATACTGAATACACATAATATCTATGGTTAAACAGTCGCAAACTTAAAAATTTATTGAATTACGGTCGAATTTCGACCAATGCACGGGTCAGGTCAGGTCAGGTCACTAGTATGCGTTATTATACAAGAGACGAGAAAAAATTGTGAACATTAATTATAGGGTGTCTTTAGGTGCATCTCATAAATACTAAGTAAAGATTGGAACCTGTGCTGAGCACAGTAAAAACCCTTGGCAAACCAAAATCACCACAACACATATTCTTAAAGACTTGACAATCGTTTTATCGTAGGATGAAAAATTCAGAATTTTTCATCCGTTAATATCTAACCTGTCAATGTTAAAGACTTTAAATCGGACAATGGGCTAATGGAAAATTATCCGCAGCCAAAAAAAGCGCGAAGAACAACAATGTTAAAGACATATTTACTCTATGGTCAAGCAGATGTATATAGATGCGTTCATACTGAATACACATAATATCTATGGTTAAACAGTCGCAAACTTAAAAATTTATTGAATTACGGTCGAATTTCGACCAATGCACGGGTCAGGTCAGGTCAGGTCACTAGTATGCGTTATTATACAAGAGACGAGAAAAATTGTGAACATTAATTATAGGGTGTCTTTAGGTGCATCTCATAAATACTAAGTAAAGATTGGAACCTGTGCTGAGCACTGATAAAGACACTTGGCAAACCAAAATCACCACAACACATATTTTTAAAGACTTGACAATCGTTTTATCGTAGGATGAAAAATTCAGAATTTTTCATCCGTTAATATCTAACCTGTCACTGTTAAAGACTTTAAATCGGACAATGGGCTAATGGAAAATTATCCGCAGCCAAAAAAAGCACGAAGAACAACAATGTTAAAGACATATTTACTTTATGGTCAAGCAGATGTATATAGATGCGTTCATACTGAATACACATAATATCTATGGTTAAACAGTCGCAAACTTAAAAATTTATTGAATTACGGTCGAATTTCGACCAATGCACGGGTCAGGTCAGGTCAGGTCACTAGTATGTATTATTATACAAGAGACGAGAAAAAATTGTGAACATTAATTATAGGGTGTCTTTGGGTGCATCTCATAAATAATAAGTAAAGATTGGAACCTGTGCTGAGCACTGATAAGTACACTTGGCAAACCAAAATCACCACAACACATATTCTTAAAGACTTGACAATCCTTTTATCGTAGGATGAAAAATTCAGAATTTTTCATCCGCTGGTGACGCTAACTTTGTTAGTGAAACGACCGTCAGTTCTTAAAAATGATGCTTGTGATGATTTGGGTTCTCCAAGTGTACTGCATCCTACAAGTTATTTTAATAATCACAGGGTGGCACATAGTCGTTGGTGATACAAATTTTCTTTTTAGTGAATTTTCTTTAAAAAAATTCACTAATGAGGAGATCCCGACTTTTGAGTTTTGAAAAAAATTCTTCAAATGAGCGCAGATTAGGCCCCCTAGAACACATGTCCGGGGTAAGTTTGAAATTTTATATGTTTATATATATACAGGCTGTTTCAAAAAACATACACCATCGCTCGTGGGGCAATTACTTACTAAAAAATAAGAAAACAAGTTCCTGTGCGCATGGGCCCGGAAACGCATAGTTTCCAATATACAGGGAGTTGAATTTTAATTTTTTATAAATAATTTCAAAACCACTGGATTGATTTTAATGAAACTTGGAACTTGAAAGTGTATTATGAAAGTGCATATTTTCAAGTGAAAATCTGCTTACAACTGCGTCAGTGGCGTGCGTACGGGGTAACTGTAAAAATTCATTTGGGGAAAAATATGTGCGCCACTGTCTTTTTCCAATTTTGATACATCAGTTATGAAGCTTATTACATAAGCCACAAAAGCTGCCTCTTGGTATTTTTTCGTTCAGGGTATCCCCTAGGAGATATGATTAATTTTATAAAAAGGGGCAAAATACCGATTAGTCGGCGTAATAATAATAATAATAATAATAATAATAATAATAATAATAATAATAATAATAATAATAATAATAATAATAATAATAATAATAATAATAATAATAATAATAATAATAATAATAATAATAATAATAATAATAATAATAATAATAATAATAATAATAATATATGTTTACTGCAACCATAAGAATATGAAAAACAAAACATACAGTAAACATTACAGCAATAAACGTGCAAATAACTAACCTACGTAAAACTTATTGGTGATAAACATTGAAATAAATATTACAAACATTGATAAAAAATGATAAATAAAAAATAAAAATAAAAAATGAAAAATGTAATCGTAAAGACACCATGATTTTTCCAAACTCTTGTTTTTTGTACATTACTCAATTGACTTTAATAACAAAGCTAAAGAAAATGTTGAAAGTGACCACCATTAGCGTCGTTACAATTATTTAACCTTCTGCGCAAAGATCTTGTTACTCTTCTGCAAATATTTTGATCTTCTTTAATGCTGTCAAATGCATATTCTATTCTTTCCAACAATTCTTCTCGTGTATTTACAGGTGTTTTATACACTATTTCTTTTAAATGACCCCACAAATAAAAATCGAGAGGATTCAGGTCCGGAGATCGAGGTGGCCATGACACCGCACCTCCACGACCAATCCATCGGTGACCGTATGTGTTGGCTAAATATGTTCTTACAACTGCTGCAAAATGTGCGGGCGCACCATCATGCTGGAACCACATTGTACCATTTCTCATAAAAAGCGGTAGTAACAACGGCAAATCATTTTGTAAAAAGTTTAAATATGATTCATGGTCAAGACGATTCGGTAGAACAACAGGACCAATTATGTGATTTTCAATAATAGCAGCCCAAATATTGATTGAAAATTGATACTGCGAATTTGCAACTCTTAGAGAGTGTGGGTTTTCATCGGCCCATGTATGTAAATTGTGAAATTTTACGATACCTTTTCGCGTAAATGACGCCTCATCAGTAAATAGTACACGTTTAGAAAAATGTTGGTCGTGCCTAAGTTTGTTTAAGAACCACTGACAAAACATTACCCTTGGTTAAAAGTCTCTAGGTAGAAGTTCCTGGACACGTGTAAAATGATAGGGATATAAACTTTGATCCTTCAGAGTTCTGTGAACTGATGATGCCGAAATATTACCCAGTTCGGTGGCAATAATTCTCGTACTTGTACTAGGATCACGTTCAACTCTATTTAATATTGCCTCTTCAACTCGTACAGTTCTGCGGTATCTTCTGCGTCCAGAGTCAGCTTTTAAAGGTTTTAAAGAACCAGTTTCTCTCAAATGTCTTACAATACGTGGGAAAATATTTTTGTCAGGAATTCTTCTTTGGGGATAAGTTTCCTGATAAACTCGCACAGCTTGTCTAGCATTTTGATTTGTTTGTCCATAAATTAACAACATATCAGTCAAATCCGCTGAAATGTACTTAATGAAAACCATCGTGAGAGGAGGAAATAATATTAATGAGCAGCTCAGTATCAACAAATAACTAAAAACGAAAATACTGCACCGTATCAAAATTTAAAGAATAGCACGAAAACTCTTTTGACGCCTACAAAGCACTTCAAAATTGTAGAATTTAGAGAACTGTCAAAAATTATAGTTTCATGGCACTTTACGATTACTGTTTTCATTACTCCAACGAATCGGTATTTTGCCCCTTTTTATAAAATTAATCATATCTCCAAGGGATACCCTGAACGAAAAAATACCAAGAGGCAGCTTTTGTGGCTTATGTAATAAGCTTCATAACTGATGTATCAAAATTGGAAAACGACAGTGGCGCACATATTTTTTCCCCAAATGAATTTTTACAGTTACCCCGTACGCACGCCACTGACGCAGTTGTAAGCAGATTTTCACTTGAAAATATGCACTTTCATAATACACTTTCAAGTTCCAAGTTACATTAAAATCAATCCAGTGGTTTTGAAACTGTTTATAAAAAATTAAAAAAAAAAAAATTCAACTCCCTGTATATTGGAAACTATGCGTTTCCGGGCCCATGTGCACAGGAACTTTTTTTCTTATTTTTTAGTAAGGAATTGCCCCACGAGCGATGGTGCATGTTTTTTGAAACAGCCTGTATATATATATATATATATATATATATATATATATATATATATATATATATATATATATATATATATATATATATATATATATATATATATATATATATATATATATATATATATATATATATATATATATATATATATATATATATCTGTGTGTGTGTGTGTGTGTGTGTGTGTGTGTGTGTGTGTGTGTATCGCACCGATAAATCAAAAAATAATAGGCCGATTTTGATAACATTTGGTGAGTACCTTCCTTTTGCAAGTGGCGTGAATTAGTTTGTTATCCAGGAAAATCGCCGTAGGTTTTCCCGGAAATCTTTTTGTTTTCTTTCGGAAAAAATTTATATCCGGAAATAACAAAGTAAAGGCAACCAAATTTGGTACGCGTGTTTGTATTATGAAGAGTGAACCATGTACCAAAATTTAGGTCTGTAAGGTTAAAGACAAAAAGTGATAGTTGAAGAAAAAAAAGGAGTTTTCCTCAAAACGTCAAAGGGGCGATTTGAAACGTCAAAATTCGCAACATTTAGGCTAAAAACCTGAAACAAATACGGATTATGTAAATAAAATGTCGCAAGAAGAGTGTTCTGCAAACCCTTAAGTTTCAGCTTCAACAGTCAAGGTCTTTCATTTTACTAAAATATTTACAGAAAATTCATTTCAAATAGACCCTTTTTCTGATGCTTTGGCTGTAGCTTTAGTTAAGTTGATGCTTTGGCTGTAGGTTTAGTAAGTCGATGGTTTAACGGTCTATAATTTTTAGCTAATTTTCAAATGAGCGCAAACTAGGCCCCTTAGAATCCATATCCGCGTTTACATTTAGTTTTTATCTATTTCGATATATACAGGGTAACGCATCTCTACGGTAACGCTCAACATGATCATTGTTATTATACAAGATGCGACAAAAAATTGTATACGTTAATTATAGGGTGTCTTAAGCTGCATCTTATCATAAAGATATTTTGTCCATAAGTCGATGGTGATCATACAATTGTTTTTTCGAACACACTTGCATTATTGCATTTTTACATTTTTTATCGAAATATGATGCATGTTTGTAAGAAAAAAATCGAGACGCAGTAAGTGCGTTTTGGTAGCGAATTTTTATTATATCCTTCAAATTTCAATAACTCATTTTGCTACTAACCTAAGGTTTGTTGGCTAGTAAACCAACATTTAAAGTTTAATTTCGAAATTTTTTTGTACATTTTCAAACAGCATGTAGTTTTGATAAAAAATAGTACATTGTTTCTACTATATAGGCTAACCAAGTTGATGCCTGCGTTCCTTAGAGAGACATATTTGCTATTAAAAGCAGTTTTATGAAAATTCACTTCCATAACGCACTTGCTGCGTCCAGATTTTTTTTAAATCGAACACCCGTTATTTTGTTGTATTTTTGCATTTTAAATCGAATTATGATGCATGTTTGTAAGGAAAAAGAATTTGGAGTGTTCTTGTTTTCGAGTAATTTCAATTGTTTTGCAACTTTTCACTTTCTTGCCGCATATCAAAAATTATGATACAGCGTTTTTACTAATATATAGCGGATACCATGAAAATGACGCTTTCAGAAAGGTTTTCGTTTATATTATTTGTTAATTTTTTTTCTTTTTCAGAGAATAGAGTTATTTTGATTAAATGTGGTACATTGTTTCTACTATATAGGTTATACTGGTTGATTTGAATTTAAAATTGATGCCTGCTTTTATTAAAAAAATACCTATTATGTAGTTATGTGAAACATTTTTATGAATATTCGCTTCCATAACGCACTTGCTGCGTCCAGACTTTTAATCAGTTCATGGCAATCTTTAGATATTTTTCCGTAATGATTAATTATTATTGTAGAATCAATATGTTTGACACGGAATATTTTTAAAGCGGCTTATTTAAATGTTACCTATGATGATATTTTGGAAATCAGAAGAAAAGGAACATCCATTCTAAGCAATCCTATATAGGGAATTCCATTAGAAAAAGTAAGGTTAGGTAATTTTTTCAATTTTGCAATGTTAATTTGGTTTTTCCTAAAGCAAATTCTCAGAACTTCTGAAAAGCTATACAACTTTCATCAAGAAAGTTATTTTCTATCTCCGAAAACTCAGTTGGAAAAAATGTCATTGGGGATTTTTTTAAGTTTATAAAAGAGATTTGTTCGGAATCACCCCAAAACCCCAAATCTTAAGTTTGGTGGAAAAAAATGTACCTACAAAAATGTTCCAGATAATGTTAGATAATTCAAATTTTATTCTCACAAGATTGCCATGATTTATTACCAAATGAGATCTGTTACATCAAGCATTGGTAATTTGTTACACTCACGTAATTCGAATTTATCTGTCTTGAAGATCTGACGTTGCTTTCGTCGGCATAAGAAAATTCTGTTTCAACCGAAATTTCTAACACGTTAGAACAAGGTGACATTCAAAGAAGGTTGGAATATTGATTGTGGACTCAAGGTAATTATTTGAATGGGAGTACTTTTCTGAATAATATTATATATACAAAGGAGGATATCTTTACAGCAAAGGGTGTGGTTTCATTACAAAATTGCCGCCACAGGTCTGCAGAGAATCCTTAATAAATCCTTAATAAGGAGTATTCTCAACAACAAAAAATGTATGGTGTGGAATATGGCCTTTCTTTTTGAATTATAATTTGAATGCCGATTATTAGAGTTTTTAAACAATGAACTTTGCAATGCATTACATGAACTTCCAATTCAAATGCGACAGGATATGTATTTTTAGCTAAAGGGAGCACCAATTCGTAATGCTGTGATATTCAGGCAATGGTTAAATGAAAACTTTCAACCAAGCGGAGGAGGGGTGTCGAAATAGCCCTTATATTTTCTAGCCGCCTAAGTCTCCCGACATTACTCATCTCGATTTTCATTTATGGGAAAATATGTAAGCAAAGTGCACAAAACCAGGCCACAAAATGCGCAGGAACTTCGTGATATAATAACCCTAGCTTGTAGGGAAGTTAAACCAGCTGAATAGGCGGAGTAGTAAATAACAATAGAGAAAAAATTGAAAAATGTGCATTATTAAATGGCGATTTAGTAGAGAAAACCGTCATTTAACCTGAAATGTGATATTTATTTTCTTGGGTTTCTTGTTTACTTCTTTTATTTGATTTTTTTTTGTGAATAAAATTCAAATTAATAATCTTGAATATTTTTGTGGGATTTTTGTCTTGTTATAAACCAAACAAGGGATTTTGGGGTGACTTCAACAAAATTTTTCAATTAAAGTTTTTTGAAAAAAAATCCCAGTTTTACATACAGAAAACAAGTTTCTGAAAATTCGCTTAAAAATAAAAAAGTTATTAAGTTTTTACCATTTTAAGAGGCTTAATGCTAAGAAAAAAAAAACACAAAATGATTCGATTTTTATTTCTTGTTAATATATATATATATATATATATATATATATATATATATATATATATATATATATATATATATATATATATATATATATATATATATATATATATATATATTATATATATATATATATATATATATATATATATATATATATATATATATATATATATATATATATATTGAAACACACAGGCGCTCTTTTGATTATTGTTTCTCAAAGTCTTACTACCTACCTCTTTATAAATAGCTGGCAATAATTTGACTTTCTACGTACAAGTTTCCAATGACCACAGCAATATTTTTGTTAAACATATAATTAAATGCATGCCAGTATATTGCTTTTACTTTCTCTGTATCTAAAATAAAGTTTGTCTGTGCTTACAAATAACAAATAGCCAGATGGATAGACAAATCGGAAGTGGAAGAACGTAGCAGACAAATCGTAGACGATCCATTAGGAAAATACATATCTAAGCCAGGAAAGTTATGAGGACAATTTAAGGGTAAGTACGGGAGGGCAGTAGGATGTGACAGGGGTCGCGTCAGACATAATACAGACTAGACAGACCAGGTGAACTTAGAGACTTTAACAGATACTGTCAGCCACATCTAAGAGGGAACGGAAGGTGAGATTGTTTTGGCTACAGGGATGCCGGAAGTAGATGTTATAGGGTTAGACCCCATAGCTCCCTTAACCTGACTTCTGGCTTACACGTGCCCTCTGTGTCATTGCATTTGTCATATGTGTGATATATGACAAGTATTTACCTCTTAATGAGACACGTGTCACATTTGTATAGTGCTCGTAAAGTAAAGGACGGCAGTACATGATCTAAAATTTGTTTAAATTATATAATATTTTATTGATCAATTTAACTTTACAGAAAGTTACTTTTCTGCAGTAAATCAGGAGACACAGGCCAATTTTGTCTTTCTTGGGACTCCTCAATATGCCATACCTGCGTTCTAACAAGTCGGCCTTAAGGCAGACATCGCCATAATATGCAATGTAAAAAGCGCAAAGCATCATCTCTGGTGTTGTTATGGTTCTAGGTTTCTATATAAGCTTTTACGTGCACACAGTACAGTAAGAAAAAAGCCGTGGGAAGAAAACTAGCGTGCGCAAATAACTACTACCCTGGCTAATACCATGACCATGGCATTTAATTACATCACTCGCTATCCACCATAACCCCAGTCCTATCGGGACTTGCGGAGCAAAAGACACAGACCGGTTTCTTCCTTCCAAGAACTCCTTAATATGCCATACCCACTCTCCAATAAGTCAGCCACAAGTCAGGCATTGCCATAGTATGCAATGGAAAAAAGCGCAAAGCCCCACCCTTTTTTTATGTCAACAACACACCGCGAGGGCTTACTGCCTAAATACTATTGTACCGTGGGTGTCGACAATGAGGAAAGAGACAACTTGTTAATTCTGGACTTGAAGGTTTGGAGGTTCGGAGAAGAAGGAAAAACATGTGCCGCCAAGGAATTCCACAACTTGGAAGTCCTCCGGACAAAAAAAGGGCATAACAAGATGTTCTATGTCTATTGACCTGAACAGTAAAAAGGTGCATTCGCTCTGTTCCCCTGGTAGATCTGTTGGGGGCAGCAGGTGGAGGAACTATGGAAGAAAACTCCTCTGAGCAGTGCCCGTGCAGATATCTATAAAAGAGAGAAAGGTCACCAACGGCACGTCGGTGGGCAAGTGATGGCAGCCTTTGGGTGAGGGTAGGGTCACCGATGAGAGGTATAGCTCTCTTCTGAATGGAATCAAGGATAGCGAGTGTAGAAGCGGCAGCGGCACCCCAGATGTGGGAGCAGTATTCGAGGCTTGGCCTTATTTGTGAAGTATATAAGGTATAGAGATTAGCTGATGAAAAGTATATGCGAATCCGGAGAAGGAAATCTAATTTCTTAGCAGCCGCTTCTGCAATTGATGTGACGTGTTGGTTCCAATTGAGGTTTCAATCCACAGAAATACCAACAAGTGAAAAGGAATCATTACTTTGAATAACTTGGTTGTTCATTGTGATGAGTCTAGGGCTGGTATATCTCTTATGAGATAGAAAGCAAGACTGAGATTTGGTGGGGTTGAATTGTACAGGATTTCTACTTCCCCGGTCTAGTATTTTTTGGAGCTTAACGGAGACAGACTAAAGAGAGCTGTGGAGCTGCTAAATCTTAACAGGGGACAGCTCAGGAACATAGCAGGACTGTTGACGGGACACATGGCCGTCAAGAAACACCTGGGGCGGTTCGAGGGGAACCTGGCATGCAGACTCTGCGGCGAGGGTGAGGAATCATCCCAGCACATGCAAATGTAAAGATCTGGACCGCAAACGACAACTGATCTACGGACAGCCTAGACGGGAGTCAGAGGAATATAAAACTTCACCCTAGCAATTGCTGTGCAGGCTAGTTTCAGGCGCAGTGATTTTGGAATGGGTGGATCAGAAAAGACAAAGGGTATGCGGCAAAGACACGCGACACGCACGAGCCCTAAGGGAAAAAAGCAGAGTCGCGTAATGGTTCCATCATTAACTACAATCAAATCTGTATTTTCGATCGCTCCTACAAGTTTTACTCCGTCTGAGTTATTTGGTCGTGGACCCAACATACTATGATGTCCGATGCAGGCACCTCCGATTATACATTTCTCTTTATCAAATTGCTTAAAAATATTCACCCAATCTCTACAAACCAGATTAGTATTTGGTGGTCTATAAAATGCTACATTAATATTAAAACCGCTAAGGTATATACCATAGGTTTCTAATTTCTGATGAAAATTGGATATTATGATTTTGATTTTTTAAAAGCATGTTTTTTTAATATTAAAATAGCTAGTTTGCTCCTCGACAAACTATCCATCTTTCAGGAAATGTGGCATCCAGATATTGACGGAAGTCTACACCAAAGTTAGAGGGCGTCTCGCTAAAACCAAATATCTTGATAAGGCACATCTGCCTCGTGATTATTACTGCCAGAGCAGGCACTAAATCCAATCGTAGAAAAGTTTGGTAACGTGCTGCTGTAAGCTTTTCTTGAAATAGATAAAACCCTATGAAACGCCGTCCGATTATCCCCATCCATACATTCTTTTTCCAATGACATTGACTATGGGAGTCTTGAGTCAGAAGATAATTTTCCCGTGACCAATATCTTGAGCCGTGACGATTTACTGTCCCATTCAGGCAACAAGTGGCTTCATCAGCAAAGAGAGTGTTATTAAGAAAATTGGGATTTTCATCGCAGCGTAACACTAATTGTTTACAAAACTGCAAACAGCGCGGAGGTCTAAATCATCATCGTTTAACTTGTGTATAAAATGCACTTTGTCAGGATGATACATCTCTTATTTAAATAATTTTACCGCTGAAGATTGGCCCACGTTGTTATTTAGGGCTAGTTACCCTGTAGAATGGTAAGGATTTTCTTCAGCCTTAAGCAATATATCCAACCTGACTTCTTCATTTACCCGAGGTCGATCTTGTCGTGGCAAATATTTTACTGATCCCGTTTCTGTGAATTTGGCAACAAAGTTACCTACTGTAGATCTTGCAATTCCTGGTGTTTCAGGATGTTGTTGGTTAAATAACTCGCATGCTTCTTAATGAGTTCTAAGTCGGTCGTCATATCCAATCACCATTAATACCTCTATTATTTCCCTTTCGGTTAAACGTGCCATTTTTGTTAAATTCGAATTAGAATTGATTACGTTTAGCACTTTTAAACTTTCACTACTAAGGCTATTAATTAATCTAAATGGCAGGCAATAATTGAAATTAATTCACGATTTAGCATGGTTGTCTTTATTCACTGAATTTCAAATCCATACCGCAATAAAAGTCCGATAACTAAATACTGATAGCAGCAGGTAATCAATAAATTATCACAACGAGTGTTGGTAAAAATTGATATTGACTTTAATTTTTGTTCCACCTGTCAAATACTTAAATGACAACGTATCAGAAATCACAAAATCAAGTGTTCATTACTTTAGAAGAGTCATTATTCTAAAGAAAATTTGTCTTAAATAAAAACGTTGAGAAATATTTCTTATTAAATTTACGTTCACATTTTTAAAGTAAATAATGCAGTTTTTTTAACAAAATTGTCAGGTACCAGTTGTTTTCCATCATTATTTAAATAGCAGGAAACATGTCTTGACGCAGCAAGTGCGGTAGTGACGGTAGTGACTTTTCGTAGAAATCGACATTTTTCGTAAATGAATGCCTATGACTTTTGTTGTATGATTCAACTTTTATAACATTAACCTACGTACCAAATTTGGTTACCATCGCTTTGTTATTTTCCCAAAGAAAACCTAAAACTTTCACGGAAAACCTGCTCCGATTGTCCTCGCTAAAAAACTTGTCCAAGCCAGTTACAAAGGAAGGTATCTATAAAATTTTATCAAAATCTGCCTCTTATTTTTCGAGTTATCGATGTAACTACACACACACATATATATATATATATATATATATATATATATATATATATATATATATATATATATATATATATATATATATATATATATATATATATAAATTGAAACTAACCCCGGATATGGGTTCTAGGAGCCCTAGATCGCGCTGATGTTAAAAAAAATTCAAAATTTAAAAGCCGCGATCTCCATATTGGTGAATTTTTTCTACGAAAATTCACTAAAACAGCAAAAAATATGATTATCATTAAAAAAACTTATCACATATAAATGTAATTTTTACGTCATAAGTTGGCAATTGAAAAGAGAAAATTAACCTCTCCGAGCCTTTTCTTTTTTGAAACAATTAAATAACGCATTGATGAATTGTGTTATCATCACACTGCATGCATTTTGTTTTTTACATAAACTACACTGTAGAAGAAATTGTCAAAGTTGGAGTTTCAATTGTCTTCAATGCTTCAGACATGGACAACAGCAAAATACAAAATATCATCATCTCCAGACTTAAAACAATGAAAAGATGGATATAAATGACGCGTTATTTCAAACCGCCAAAATGGACGCCTGTGTACAGCTCAAAGTAAATTTGCAAAATGGAATAATGAACAAAAACAGAGTAAACAGGTGACAAAAGTAACAAATGACACACATGAAAGACAAGATATCAATGACATGGAAATAAACCAAAGAGCAACTAAATCAAGTAGGCTCAGCTCCATGCCCAAAGTCTGCCTTCATTAGGTAAATACCACAACTCTATTAGTTGTCTGTATATAGAAGTAAAGGTCATCACATTGGTACTAGAAACACTTAGGATGTTGTTGCTGGAGGCACTGATGTATTTGTAGATCTCCATCTCGTCTAGGAGAAATGTTCAGTGGCAAAACCAGATGGAAAAAAGATTCTTCTTATCAAAAATATGACCACTCTCTCTCAGTTCGCAACCGAGAACTGAAGTGCCATTGCCAGCGTAATTTCTACTTCTCAAATGCCCAGAGACTTTGATACCTTACCCTCTCCTTGTTCTTCCTATATAGACAGTATTGCATTGAGGGTCACCACGAGTGACAATATACTTCGAATGCATCAGGTGGGGATGCCATCTTTATTATGAACGAAAATTCTATTGATATTGTCGCTGGACTTGTATGCGAACTTAATCTTTTTTTTTCCTTCAAGACACGAGAAACTGCAGCCGTGATAATGTGATAAAATGTATGTGAAGGGAAAGTATGAAAAACTAAATATTGGGCAGGTGGAAAACCGGAGCTCACTTCCCTTAAGAGCTAACGGCTTTTTTCTGACTAGTTTGTCTTCTATGACGCCACGGTAATCGTTGTTGACTGATAGTTGCTAAATAACATTGAGCTCGTTATTAAAATTCGCCCCCGACTGTGGGACTCTAAACAGCCTATCTATTAAATATCTAACAGACGCTTACTTGTCGGATATGTGGTGACACGTGCTGAATAAAATTAGATAGTCGATCGGTGCTGGCTAAACTAAGTGAACTAGATGCAAGGTTTTTTAAAAGTAAAGTTCATAGGGCCACTAGTAAAAATATTGGGGACATCTAAACACACCAAAACATTACCACCGGGACATCTCGAACCAACGCAACCGAATTTTTAATGGAGTATGGAGATCCAAAATTCACATTGGACATTAGGAAAGATAAAAGGAAACTTGTACGTCAGATAATCCACGAACGAACTATCAGTTAACGTTACTTTTGTATTTTTAATGAACTTTGTAACGATTTTTAAAGAGACTTTTAGTACTTAACATATACCTAACAAATATTAATTTTCTAGCTCCATAGAAAATAGAAATTTCTTCAAATAATCGCTAACTGGGACCTTCAAAACCGATCTCCAGGGTCCATTTGAATTTAAACAATTAGTTTTATTAAAAAGTCTTACGAAAATTGACTACTATAATGAACTTGCTATGTCCCTAACAACTTTGAGACAAAAGATATATATATATATATATATATATATATATATATATATATATAACAGGATTTTTAAAACGGCATTTCTGTATACTATACAAGGAGAAAGGTTAAGGGCAAGGCCGCAAGTAGACAACCGCATACACGTGTTTCAAGCCTATTAACCTTTCTCCTTGTATAGTATACAGAAATGCCGTGTTAAAAATCCTGTTATAAATAGTATGACTCCTGGGTTCCGGATGCTCACGCAGGTGATTTCTTTGCCTCCGTGGCAATTTTGGTTGTTGCCCTCGAATTTAGGATCTTATGAATGATGCTAAAAATGTGCACTGGTTGCCTGTTGCGACTCAGTGTATTTTTGCTTCTTCATCCAGAGTGTTACCATCATCACCTGGCTATACCGTACTGATGATAGCTAATAAGCTTGAAACACGTGTATGCGGTTGTCTCCTTGCGGCCTTGCCCTTAACCTTTCTCCTTGTATAGTATATATATATATATATATATATATATATATATATATATATATATATATATATATATATATATATATATATATATATATATATATAAACTATTCAAATAATTTGTCGATTTCACTAACACCGCTTAACTCCTAATCAATGATTAAAGTAGTCGAGGCTTTTCAGCCACGCACAAAGACACGATCGTTCATTATTTGTTTGAAATATCCTTCATTGAAAAGGCTGGATTAACTTTAGTTGGTGACTGAATGAGTTCACCTCGAGGTCAGAACATGCAGCAAAAAAAACTTTACTTGCCGATTAAAACTTGATTTTTAAAAGCTTCCAACTGAAATAGAAAAAATGTGGTTTAAAAAATACCACGTTTAATTTTATTTTATTTAACTTATACAAGTCTACCCCTGAGTGTAGAAAATTTTGGACCTCGTTGCCAACTAAAATAGAATCAGTTTAATGGTAAAATTGCTATTAGTATTTAGTAGTTAGTACAAATAAAATCAAAATCAATAAAAGAGTGAAACAGGCCAGTAACTGTAGTCATGTTCAATGTTAATGCACTTAATTATGGTCGGTATACAGGCAATAACGAAGCGGATGTGTAGGTGGTGACAGAAATAGAAATAGAATTCATGTTACCTACTCTTTTTCCACTAATTGTCAACCCTAAATCAATATCAGTTGTGTATAAATATACTAATTTAATGGAAATTTAATATAATAATATAAATATTCCTATATAAATGCAGATACGTTAGTAAAAGCATCAAGTATATCAAGTTACATAACACATAATTTATTTTAATTACACTATTTTACTTCTTCGTATTAGATTATCGATAATACATCGTGACATCCATAAAACTTTTGGTTGTGGTTGCATATAACACAATTTAGAATATAAACGGTCCAAACTTATAAAAATGCCCAACAGGTATCACCTGCTCGTTGCCACTCCTTAATTTAAAAAATATTTCACTTTTTGAGCCATTTCTGAACATCAAGATTTGTGATTTAGAACAATATTCTTTAACTATAAAAGCCAACTTCAATAGTTCTTCAGCATTTTTAATTTATTCAATGGCCGCGGCATCCCAGGCCATTGGTGCAACTTTCCAATCTTTATTTTATTCATTGTACTATTTTCCAGACAAGGTCAGCTTCTCCATGGCCCGTTTGGAAATCGAAATCGGGATCTCGCGCTTCGCAGGCTGGAAAATATCAACCTGTGCTACAAATGTCTGGTTTTTGAATAGATATACACGACAATTTTGACATTTTACTTGAATTAACATAGACCACCCATAAAAATAAATCGTAAAAAAAATTTTTAATTTCACTTCAAATTTATAAAATTATTTTTTAAGATGACGAATAATATAAAATCACATATAACAATTACGCACCATTTAATAACAACCAAAAATTACCAGAACAATAAAGACACAAACACATCGAAATACATTATTACTATTTTATTTATTGATTGATAAAAATAAAGATTTTATAAATTAAAGTAAAAAAAAACTAAATTAAGAAGGCATAAAATGTAAACTATAACCACACATTAATGTCAGTTAAAAATTATAGAATGTATCAATGATTATTAATTAATTCATCTGGTTCACAGGATAACGTAAAATACATTGTAATGTTTTGCATGCATTTTTTTAACTTCGATCTATTCCACCGACTATGCTCAATCACGACAACAAGGGGTAGTTGAAAAAAGTAATCTGCACGGTCAAGTTGTCCCTGTGAACATGCCGAAGAATCTGTGGGAACAACTAGGAAACAATTCCAGAGCAAATGTATTGACTCAATTTAGTGTCTATCAGATCAATTAAAGCCTATGGAGCTATAGTTTGATGGCCCGAGGCGCTTAGTGTTATCGCTAGAGCGAAACCGGCTCAGCTACAGGGACAAACACGGGTGAGTTGAAGAATACTCCAGCAGCCGCTCTGGCAGAATTATATGCTATTGATATGTGTGCAAATGACATTAAACGAAACCGTTCCACACACAAATCGATAAAATATTTTCTAGTAGACAAGCTGCTATACCCGTTTACATCAACAAACATTATTTCTATGCTAAGCGAATGTACTCAATATCTAGTGTCCACAAATGTTTTCCTTTGTCACCATTTTCGCAGGATTTCACCCCCAGGTCTATATAATGACTGCCTTTACAACATACTGAAGATCCAGAAATATAAGTACACTGCCACCACTCACACGCGTACACTCACGTACACACACTCTCTCTCTCACACACACACACATACACACACACAGCCACGCACAAACCCACACATGCACACACACACACACACACACACACACATACTCGCACATACCTATTCTTTTTTAATACATTCAACGTTTAGTTATTTACATGTCACCTTACATCTTCCTGCTGGCAGGACAACAGGTATGCTTTGTATTTTCTTTTGAAGCCAGAGACAGATTTTAGGTTCATTATTACCGCGGATGTTGCATTTATTTCTTTATAAGTATTAAATCTAGAAGATCTCTTAAATAGTACCGTTCTATGAACAGGTGGAGATATCCTGCCTCTACATTGGACATTCACATTGTTTACATCTGTTCTAAATGTGATCTTGTTGTACAGATATGCGGGGGTCCCCGTATTCAAATGAAGTTAATCTAGGCAGTTAATGGCATAATATAATGGAACTGCGCTAAAACAAGTATCTGGCGCACTGAGTATGTCATATAAGCGCCTTATCATATGGTTTGTAAAGTTTTTCAGATCTCTATTAATTACAGAAGTTATTGTAGCTTATATTGTGTCATTGCTTCGTTTCATTGACTTACATTTACGCTGTCAATTGTCTTTAAAGGCTATAAATACCACCTGCTGTTAGTTACTTTCTCTGTCCCAATTGAATTTCATCTAATAATGTGCAGAGAGGAAATGACGGAGTAGGCAAACAGTAAGTTCCATTTAATTGTCCGGTTTCTACCGGGAACGAATGTCAAGCACGTTCCTAGCGGGAGACAATGGCACCACCGTTTCAACCAGTCAACTATGTTCCTTCCGAAGGCCAGTTTCTAGTTGCGCAGCAGCTATATCGTAGAAGTTTTACCAGCTCTGAATGGTTGCATTGGCCACAAATAGAGCCGCAGTTATATTGCGTGTGGTTTCACGAGCTCTGAATTGTTGTATCAACTACAAATGGATCCCCAGTTACATCATAGTAAGTAACAGTCTCTAAACGGTTTAGCCATGAAGCAATGCTAACCGAGTCCCATGGCTTGGGGAGGTTCGAATGGCCACTTACTTTGGTTAGCCTCTAAGGGCGCCAACTACGCCTTAGAAAAAAGAGCTCTAAATGGTTGAAACAAATGCAATAGAACACCAGCACCGACCAAAGTTAAGTAAAATTAGCTTAATTTGAGTCATTTTCTTCATTTTTTAATTTTTAGAGTGTATTTAGATCTTTAAACTCACCATTAATTATAATTTTCTTTTAAGCTTGTAAATTCACTAATATCGTTCACAACCATATTCAACTTTGTAAATACGTTTGAAAATAATAGCAAATATGAAAAATCGTGTTTATTTTTTATATAAGGAAATTTACTTCAGAAATTGAAACAAGCGCAAACTGATTGTCAATAACGCTATAATTATTAGATCAATTTCATAGAAACATAACACTTCCCCATTACTTTGGAAATAAAGCGCCCTTGGAAGAGTTAGGGTACGCTTTTTTATGGAGCTTCACCAGGCGCAGAAGGCACTGTTTTTAGGTCTCATCTTTTGACAAACTTTGATTATACTGCTGGATTAGGGCGACCTTTCTCCCGGCACTGTCATTTACCACCTTTATTTATGCAGCTTTCCCCTAAAGCAGCTTGTTGGTTACATTCTCTGGCCAGTGGCTCGGGTTCTTGAGCAACAAACTCTCTGCTGCCATTTTCTTACCGTTGTTCAAGAGAACAACAAATATATTGGCCCTGTTTTCTGTGGCATAGAAATCTAGGCGCTAGGAGTGACAAATTACTTCCCATCCAGCTGTTTAAGTCCCTTGGCTTTGACCAGCAGGAGCAAATTTTTCTGCATTCTGGATTTGATTTGGATGTCGAGGTCATCGTCAAACATTGCTACTCCGACAAGTTCTTCTGCAAAATACCAGATATGTCGCTTTAAAGCCTCGAACGCCACGTCGGCCACTGGTCGGTCAGGTCGGTGTAATAAGAAAAACTCGGTCATTCCGCGGGAGCAGACGTTGGGGCAACTTGTTGTTGCTTTTCTATTTGTGCTTTATTCTTTCTCTCACCTTCTGTCCTAAATCGTTTACTTTCTCTGTCTTCTTGTGCTGCAAGATTCTTGTCCTTGCTGCCAAAGCTGGCGCTGGATAAATCCTGTCTCTGCATAGCAACAAAGGCTTTGCAATCTTCAGATGTCATCGGTTCATGGCATTCACTGGAGCGATGTTAAAGAGCTCTGTCAGATCTTCTTTGACCATGTTCTCCTTCATTCGGCAGCTATATTTTTGAATTGTCCTGCTCTTTTTCAGTTGCATATATTTTCCAAAGAGTTTCTTTAGCTTCCGATCTGCATTGTCAACGCCTTATGTTGGGAATCGCGCCTTGTTCCAAAACTCGATAACAGCTGAGAGGGACAACTTCAGGCTTTGGCTACTGGGTAGCTTCTCCTCCATGTGGTGGAACATGTACTTGAACAATACATCTCCTTTTGATGGAAACCGTGAGCTACATAAATCCCGTGTGGTATTCGCCATAACAAAAACGCTTCCATATTTATACTAACACCACTTGCAAGTAGAAAGGAGACGACATTATAATTCTGTGAACATTATAACGCTGATCCTGGAAAAATAAAGCTGTGCAACGGGAATTTACTTGCCTTAAATAATATCACGAGGCTACTCTTTATTTACGTGCACCGCATCTCAAATATGACTAACGTATAGTAAAATTTGAATACGGTTGCGATCTCTAATTATGATCCGTTTTGTAAGATTTTTTTCCACATGTATTTCAGTCAAAGGAACATTGTCAAGCCTATGAAAAAAATTTTAAAAGATAGTTTTTAGGTCCTTTTTTGGACCCCTCTAATATATGTACATATATATATATATATATATATATATATATATATATATATATATATATATATATATATATATATATATATATATGTATATATATATATATATATATATATATATATATATATATATATATATGTATATATATATATATATGTATATATATATATATATATATATATATATATGTATATATATATATATATATATATGTATATATATATATATATATATATATATATATATATATATATATATATATATATATATATATATATATATATATATATATATGTACATATATTAGAGGGGTCCAAAAAAGGACCTAAAAACTATCTTTCAAAATTTTTTTCATAGGCTTGACAATGTTCCTTTGACTGAAATACATGTGGAAAAAAATCTTACAAAACGGATCATAATTAGAGATCGCAACCGCATTCAAATTTTACTATACGTTAGTCATATTTGAGATGCGGTGCACGTAAATAAAGAGTAGCCTCGTGATATTATTTAAGGCAAGTAAATTCCCATTGCACAGCTTTATTTTTCCACGATCAGCGTTATAATGTTCACAGAATTATAATGTCGTCTCCTTTCTACTTGCAAGTGGTGTTAGTATAAATATGGAAGCGTTTTTGTTATGGCGAATACCACACGGGATTTATGTAGCTCACGGTTTCCATCAAAAGGAGATGTATTGTTCAAGTACATGTTCCACCACATGGAGGAGAAGCTACCCAGTAGCCAAAGCCTGAAGTTGTCCCTCTCAGCTGTTATCGAGTTTTGGAACAAGGCGCGATTCCCAACATAAGGCGTTGACAATGCAGATCGGAAGCTAAAGAAACTCTTTGGAAAATATATGCAACTGAAAAAGAGCAGGACAATTCAAAAATATAGCTGCCGAATGAAGGAGAACATGGTCAAAGAAGATCTGACAGAGCTCTTTAACATCGCTCCAGTGAATGCCATGAACCGATGACATCTGAAGATTGCAAAGCCTTTGTTGCTATGCAGAGACAGGATTTATCCAGCGCCAGCTTTGGCAGCAAGGACAAGAATCTTGCAGCACAAGAAGACAGAGAAAGTAAACGATTTAGGACAGAAGGTGAGAGAAAGAATAAAGCACAAATAGAAAAGCAACAACAAGTTGCCCCAACGTCTGCTCCCGCGGAATGACCGAGTTTTTCTTATTACACCGACCTGACCGACCAGTGGCCGACGTGGCGTTCGAGGCTTTAAAGCGACATATCTGGTATTTTGCAGAAGAACTTGTCGGAGTAGCAATGTTTGACGATGACCTCGACATCCAAATCAAATCCAGAATGCAGAAAAATTTGCTCCTGCTGGTCAAAGCCAAGGGACTTAAACAGCTGGATGGGAAGTAATTTGTCACTCCTAGCGCCTAGATTTCTATGCCACAGAAAACAGGGCCAATATATTTGTTGTTCTCTTGAACAACGGTAAGAAAATGGCAGCAGAGAGTTTGTTGCTCAAGAACCCGAGCCACTGGCCAGAGAATGTAACCAACAAGCTGCTTTAGGGGAAAGCTGCATAAATAAAGGTGGTAAATGACAGTGCCGGGAGAAAGGTCGCCCTAATCCAGCAGTATAATCAAAGTGTGTCAAAAGATGAGACCTAAAAACAGTGCCTTCTGCGCCTGGTGAAGCTCCATAAAAAAGCGTACCCTAACTCTTCCAAGGGCGCTTTATTTCCAAAGTAATGGGGAAGTGTTATGTTTCTATGAAATTGATCTAATAATTATAGCGTTATTGACAATCAGTTTGCGCTTGTTTCAATTTCTGAAGTAAATTTCCTTATATAAAAAATAAACACGATTTTTCATATTTGCTATTATTTTCAAACGTATTTACAAAGTTGAATATGGTTGTGAACGATATTAGTGAATTTACAAGCTTAAAAGAAAATTATAATTAATGGTGAGTTTAAAGATCTAAATACACTCTAAAAATTAAAAAATGAAGAAAATGACTCAAATTAAGCTAATTTTACTTAACTTTGGTCGGTGCTGGTGTTCTATTGCATTTGTTTCAACCATTTAGAGCTCTTTTTTCTAAGGCGTAGTTGGCGCCCTTAGAGGCTAACCAAAGTAAGTGGCCATTCGAACCTCCCCAAGCCATGGGACTCGGTTAGCATTGCTTCATGGCTAAACCGTTTAGAGACTGTTACTTACTATGATGTAACTGTCGTATCGTAATCAGTCAAAGGAACATTGTCAAGCCTATGAAAAAAATTTTGAAAGATAGTTTTTAGGTCCTTTTTTGGACCCCTCTAATATATGTACATATATATATATATATATATATATATATATATATATATATATATATATATATATATATATACATATATATATATATATATATATATATATATATATATATATATATATATATATATATATATATATATATATATATGTATATGTGTGTGTGTGTTATCGCACCGATAACTCAAAAAATAATGGGCCGATTTTGATAAAATTTGACAAGTGCATTCCTTTTGTAAGTGGATTCGCTGGCCTGGAGAATGAGACCAGCTTTATCAAGAAAATTTTGAGTTTTCTTTCGAAGAAAAAGCTATGGTAACAAAATTTGGTACGTAGTTTTATGTTGTAAAAGGTAAACTTTATAAGCATTTAATTTTAAAAAAAAGTGTGGTTTCAGATCATTCCTATGTTAATTTACCACCATAACGCACTTGCTGCGTACACACTTTTATTGTCTAATGCTAGCGCACATACAAATTTCAACGGCCAAAACCCACGGCCTAATTAAAAACTATATGTATTTACACTTATATATTTTGAATTGATCGTAATGGTTTTTAAAATATGCTACAGGTTCACGTAGACTTAAAAATACAACAATCTTCGATCCCCAAATGTCTGAATCATGATCACAAGATAGTGCACAAAAATGTGCTGAAAAATATTTTACCCTAGTGTTTTGATATTGACATGGAGTAATCCTAATAGACTCTCTGGATAAGGATCGATTAATAACTGAAAATTAATAATAGTTATTATTATTATTAAATAAGAATGGTCAAGTAATATAAAAAACAGTTCGTGGTTTAGGGTTTGAATTACTTGAAGACCACGTCTTATTCACTAGATCTAGCCCTGTCGGTGTTTTATCGCTTCCCTAAACTGACAAACAGTTCGAAAAGTCTTACACTTTCTTCCAAACAAGAGCTGATATAGCCTGGAGAGACCTGACCTGGTTGCTTCTGTATGTTTGCTGTAATAAAAATTCGAATATTGAATTGAGAGGAGATCATATAGAATAGTGAAGCAAACTGAGTTTCAAAATATGTTTATTTGTATTACCTAATTTATTTTAGAGCATCCTATTATATACAGGTGCTTAAAATTACAAATATTGATTAATTATTTTCATTTCTCTTGTACCCTCAATATAGTGGAAACTTCTGCTGTCCGATTTAAATTTTTTAAATTTTACTATTTTCAAATAATAATAAAAAACTATGTGTCCCAAAGTCTTATACGCTATATTAAGTAATTTATTTGCCCTAACTGTAGATTTTTTAATTGTTATTTAACTGTTATTCTTGTCAGTGATTTGTATATTACAAAATTTGGCACAACTCATTATGGTCTGATCGAGCCGCCACATTTATGGTTGGATATCCTTATGCATTAAACATCTATAAACAAGTTACCTATTTGTAAAACTTTAAAAAAGTAGCTTACATCTATCAGAAGACATCTGGGTAATAACTTAATCAATTAGTGCGTAACACAATAACATTTGCGTACGTGTCTATAAACATGGTAGGAATGCGAACAAAAACACGCACTTGAGGTGTTATTAACGGAAGTGAAGAAAAAGTGACGGTACAGTCAACAGCACATGTTGAATCATCTGGAAGCATCACCTACGTGTTGTACAGACAATTTACCAGGGTATTTTTATAAAAAGATTATCTTGAACTACAGGAATGGAAATTTAGATTGTTGTCAAAAGAGCGTACGCACTCAATTTCAAAAGTCTGGACGCAGCAAGTGCGTTATGCTAGCGAATTTTCCTATATATATATATATATATATATATATATATATATATATATATATATATATATATATATATATATATATATATATATATATATTTCAACAACACACCACGAAGGCTTACAACCTAAATACTATCGTACCGTGGGTGTCGACAAGGAGGAAAGAGACAACTTGTTAATTCTGGAGTTTGGGAAGTTTGGAGAAGTTTCCGAGGAGAAGGAAAAACATGTGCCGGCAAGGAATTCCACAACTTGGAAGTCCTCGGGACAAAAGAGCAGACATAAAAAATGTTCTATGTCTGGTGACCTGGACAGTGAAAGGGTGCATTCGCTCTGTTCCCCTGGTAGGGGGCAGCAGGTAGAGGAACTATGGAAGAAAGCTCCTCTGAGCAGTGCCCGTGCAGATATCTATAAAAGAGAGAGAGAGGTCACCAACGGCACGTCGGTGGGCAAGAGATGGCAGCCTTTGGGTGAGGGTAGGGTCACCGATGAGACGTATAGCTCTCCTCTGAATGGAGTCCAGGATAGCGAGTGTAGAAGCGGCAGCGGCACCCCAGATGTTGGAGCAGTATTCGAGCTTTGCCCTTATTTGTTAAGTATATAAGGTATAAAGATTAGCTGGTGAAAAGTATTTGCGAACCCGGAAGAGCAAACCTAATTTCTTAGCAGCCGCTTCTTCAATTGATGTGTGACATGTTGGTGCCAATTGAGATTTCGATCCACAGAAATGCCAACAATTCAGAAGGACTCATTAGTTTGAATATCTTGGCTGTTCATTGTGATGGGTCTAGGGCTGGGGTATCTCTTATGAGATAGAAAGCAAGACTGAGATTTGAGCTAAAGAGACAGGCTTAGAATATTGTATATTTAAGTGGAGCGTGCTGTCGTCCGCGTAACTGTGAACTGGGTTGGATGTGCTAGACAGGAGGTCATTGATGTGGAGAAGAAACAATTATACATTCTTAGAAATGATATAGACATTTTTACGAAATTATATATATATATATATATATATATATATATATATATATATATATATATATATATATATATATATATATATATATATATATATATATATATATATATATATATATATATATATATATATATATATATATACATGTATATACATACATTCAAACCTACCTCGACAATCCTACAATTTAGCTCTCCTTACCGGCCAGATTCTTGTGTCCGAGTCTACGTGGTGTTTCCACTCACTTTCTCTTTATCGACTTAATAAGGTATTATAAAACGCGGTATTCTTAATTTATAATTTTATGACAGTGAGCTACATATAGTTTACTGTCTTACTAATTTTATCTGTGATTGCCAGTGACTGAATTAAAGTTATATATATATATATATATATATATATATATATATATATATATATATATATATATATATATATATATATATATATATATATAGACCGAATAGCTGAGAGCTATTTTTGTGCTTACACTAACTTTGGATAAAAGCTTGTAGCGGTCTTAGTTTACGTTCATCTGAAGAATATTTCGAAAAGTCTGAAAAGTCGCGATCTCGTCAATAGCGAATGTTTATATGCAAATTCGCTAGAAAGGTGTAAAACCAAATCCTTCTACAAAAATTGATTGAAAAAATTTGAAGTAAAAGAATATATAAGGTATATATTTTTTACCAAGATCTCCTTAAATAGAAAGCACAAAAATTAATCAAAACATTATTTTCCGCGAATTTCGTTAAAAAATATTCCACCAAAGTTCCCTAAATATTCTTTTATACAGAAATTGGAAACAAATTTTTTTTCAAGGAAATAAAATTACTTAAGCTTTTTTATAAGAAAATTCGCTATTTAAAAAAAACTTGTACATGAAATGTCGCTCACAAAATAAATAAAAATTATAAAATCTGATCTAAACACAACGTAGAGATTCCGGTAAAAAGCGCCACGTGAAAAGTATCTACGGCTGTGTTAAGTATGGAAGGGTTTCACCAAGTTAGGGCAACGACAAACAACTAGATCTGCTATTCATATGGAATTAAGGCTTAAAGTTTTCATTTCTAGTGAATTTTTTTTAAAGAAACATTGGCTAAAAATTCATCGGAACTACACCATCTGATCAGTTAACGGTAAAATGAAATAAAAGCCTAAAAAAACTTTAAAAAAGTGAAGTCACTACTAAGGATTAGAACTCATCTTATATCTACTATCTGATGACAAACAGCTTCTCACTAAGCCATGCTCTACATCACAGATGTAGTGTACTAACAAGTAGATACCCTCGCGTGTTAATTTTCCACCGTCTTTACCATTTATAGCAAACAATTTTCATTTCAAATGGAATTTTTGTACTATTTTAATTAAACGAAGGAAAGTAACAGCTGCGACACAAATCTAGGAGCTTGCTAGTCATTTAATTCGATATTTTTCACGTAGGACTACCAGAATTATCAATTTTGATATTTTAAAGGCTTATAACAGAACTTTTTTGTCTTTTAATCCACAGATCTGATTTTTGGTACATAGAATACTATTTATGACAGAAATCCGCGTACATAATTTTGTTACGAAGGAAAACCAAAAATTTTCACAAAAAACCTGGTCCGATTTCCTGGCTAACGAACTTATCCAAGCCGCGTACGAAAGAAAGTACCTGCCAAATTTTGTCAAAATCAGCCTATTTGTTGAGTTATCGGCGCGTGATACATACATACACAGATATATATATATATATATATATATATATATATATATATATATATATATATATATATATATATATATATATATATATATATATTAAACTGACCCCGGATATGTGTTCTAAGTAGCCTAGTTCGAGCTCATTTGAGGAAAGTTTTTCAAAAGTCGGAATCTCTTTATTAGTGAATTTTTTTCTACAAAAATTCCCTAAAAAGTGACTATATAAAGTTATTTTTAATTTCCAGGATAAAGTTATTTTTTTACATTCTTCAACTATATTTAAAGTATAGCTATTCGATTTGCTAACAGATTAAGTACCAATTTAAAACTCATATGCACGGTATCACGCTTCTACCGATTTGTATTTTTGTATGTAGTTTTTATATCCCTGCTTAGTGATATCAAATTACAATTTTAAATTGTTACCGTCCAATGTGGGGTTTTTATTTAGTTTATGCCCTGTCACTACTGCAATATAAACTCTATCTTTATAATCATTTTTGTCCAAAATCACCCCGTAATCGAAGTGAGCACTCTAAACCCTTTAAGGAGGATCAATTGAAGGGCAAGTATGGTCGAGCAGCCGCGGTAAATCAAGCTCCAATAGCGTTATCTCGAAGATTGTGAGATGTACGACTGAGTCCCCATCTCGACACGGAACCAGGTAGTATGTTGTCACGACAGCTCCAAATAACATAAAATGTTATAAAATACAGGCTGTGTACAACGAACCAACAGTTTTGTAAAGTGTTAGCCCCGGTCCATTTCCGCCCTAATATAGGGACAATGTATGTAAGGCTATTCTCACCATAATTAGAACCGCACACCGGTTTCGCTCTAATTAGAGCTCATCAGTATCGTATATTAATTACAGCGAGAACACACCTATAAAGTAACACGGCTATGGTAGCCAGCCCCTAGAACATTGTGAGATGTACGACAAGGTCGCCATCTCGGCGTGGAACCGGATAGTATGTTGTCACGACAGCTCCAACTAACACAAAACGTTATAAAATAGAGATTGTGTACAACCAACTAACAATTTTGTAAATTGGCAGCCATGGCCCATTTCTTCCCTAATATAGGGACAATGTATGTAAGGCTTGATGTATTCTCATCATAATTAGAACCGGAGACTGGCTTCGCTCTAATTAGAGCTCATCAGTACAATGTACTAATTACGGCGAGAACACACCTATAAAGTAATACGGTTATGGTAGTCACCCTCCTAGAACATTGTGAGATGTACGATAGGGTAGCCATTTCGGTGCGGAACCAGGCAGTATGTTGTCACGACAGCTCCAAATAACACAACATGTTATAAAATATAGACTGTGTACAACCAACTAGCAATTTTGTAAATTGTCAGCCCTGGCCCATTTCTTCCCTAATATAGGGATAATGTATATAGATATATTCTCACCATAATTAGAACGGCTGGCCGATTTCGCTACAATTAGAGCTCATCAGTGCGGTATACTAACTCCAGCGAGAACACACATATAAAGTAATACGCCTTGCTACCATAGCCGTATTACTTTATATGTGTGTTCTCGTTGTAACTAGTCTGCCGTACTGATGAGCCCTTATTAGCGCGAAACCGGTCTGTATTTCTAATTATAGAGAATACATCTAGCCTTACCTTTATCAGCCTTAAAATTAAAACAATCTTTCTCTCGCAATCGCTTAACTATTTTTCTTTGATGAAAATTTTGGTAGTGGGCTTCTTTTCTTTTCTTTAAATTTCTTTGAAACGTTATCTTTACATGTTTCTTGAATAAAGTTTTTTGAATATTTAGGTAATTTTTAAATTCCGGTTTCAATATTAGAAATGCTTTCTATTATATCGTCCCTTCTTGACTGTAAACCGAATCTCAGCTCCTTGGTTAAGAAGTCGATCTCGTTTTTATTAAACGACTGTGAAGACACATATTCTACGAGGTTAGTTTTCTGAGGAACTAGTTTTACGTTTTTAATTTAACTTTTTACCAATTGTTTTAATTTTTTAATTTGTAAGCGTCGAGGCTGAGTACCTGCACATAATATAAACACAGTTGTGAACGTCAAACATTATTCAGAATTAATCAGCCCCTGATGATGCTAACTTAGTGAAACGATTGTCAGAATTTTTAAATGGGTTGTGATGATTTGGGTTCTCCAAGTGTTTCTAAGAAATATCTTTTTGGTAAAAATTAAGTAAATATTTTTGCTTTGCGTTATTACATACAAATTATCAAACAGTTTCCAAACCATAGATCTAGAGAATGATTTGCTCATTTTATCATAGTTGGAATAACCACGGGATTATATATTTATAAGTGCTGCTAGTTCTTATAAGAAGTTGGTAGGTACATAAAATTTTGGATGCAGAAAGCAAAATCACATCTTAGTTTTGGAAGACGTAAAGCAACATTTGATTGGAAAACTTCGCCCACTGGCAACAAGAGACGCAATCTTAAACATCTGACGCAATCAAATTATATTTATTATATATTACAACCATTATAATTTATTCATTGTTTTTTTTTAATAACCTAGAAAATTGTATCTGTTTTGCGTTTACCCAGTTTGTTGAGAGAGATGTGCGTATTAAGGAAATATTTTTTAATGTCCTGTAAATTACTTACATAATTAGATTTAGGGCTTGTTGCCAAATTTTGCATTATATCCTTATTTCTTAAAATTTAAATAATTAGAAAACTTAACCACATGAGACATTTCAGTGATTTCAGGGAAACATTTAGAGCCTCCGTGGTTCAGTGGTAAGAACGTGTGCCTCTGAACCGTAGGGTACTGGGTTCGATCCCAGGGTTTTCCTTTCACTTTTCCGGTACATACTGTACAATTAATATGATAAACCGAAGTTGTGGCACTCTATCTAAGCAAGTCGAATGTCTGCACGTTCCGCCCTTAGGAGGGGGCGTAGAGACTTACAGAAAGGCAGGGATTCGACAAAATTTTCAGGATAGTGAGGTGAAACTGCTCCCTGGCGTCGCCGATTGTCCATAATAGCGGAAATAGACCGACGTCGAAGAAACAAAACACACACAACAGATAACATTTCATCATTCTATTACATCATAACTCTTGCTACCTCATGTTATATGACTCAAAGTTCTGAAATAGATTTAAGAAATCAAAAAAATTACAATTATTTTATTGCATAACTGTTATGCGTTTGACAGGTCTTTAATCATAAGTTTACCCCAAGGAGCTGGTGCATATTGATCTAAAATACATACGTTTATACAAAAATTTTTCTTTGATATGCAGGAGCAAGTTATATTGTATTAATTCTGTAGAACAGATGAATGAATAAAAATTAGCAACATGTGCACCGGACAAAAACTATATATAGTACTAGAACATGTAAGCTTCGCAGTATATACATCCTGTCCTGCGGTTGGTGTTCCTGCGTAAAACACTTTCTATCACATACACCGACGCAGGAATGAAACAACTACCACACGTGCTTTATAACTATTGCTTTTTGTGCACTTCCGTTTCGAAAAATATACCTATACATGATGTATTAATGTTTTTCTACACTTTTTACTCATTACTATTGATTTATATTTTAACTGATAGAATACTTTCGAAAATCAACTACCTACTCTAGTAAAATGTAGACGTCTTATTGATTGATGAATTGTTATACAGGTGCAACAAACTATATAGTAAATTATCGACCATAAACGTTTGTTAAAAATTTTGTTGTCGACCATTTAGCTCTGTATTCATTTCCCCAGTCCCATTTTAACTTACCTTCACTACTTTTATTTTTGTCATAATGATATTCAGTGTGATTCTTTCTATCATACCATCCAGTACACAAGGCATCTCTTGCAATTCTTTTTTGTTTTTGTTTTTTTTCTATTAGCGCTACGTCATCTGCGCACTTTATGCAATTTAATAGTTATTTATTTATTTTAATTCCCTCTGTCTTCTCTTTTAGCCTTTTTTGTATCATATATACATAAGTTTAAGAAATATGGGGACAATGAACATTCTTGCCGCACATTTTTCGTGAATTTTCATTAAGAAAATACACTATAGAGGCATCGATGAAAATACTTTTGGAAAAAGTTTTTAAATCAGCGTGAATTAGGGCCCCTAGATCCCAACCCAAGTTATCCAACCGATAACTCGAACAATACTTTACCAATCGAAACTAAATTTGGCATTTGCCTTTATTTTGTTAATAGCTTGGATGAGTTTGTTAGACAGTTTTGACACTAAAATATTTGTAGAAAAAAAAACGAAAACGATTTTGAAAATGCAATATCTTTTAAATCACTAGAAGTATGAAATTAAAACTATACACGCACATAGATATGTTACAAGTGGTCGCATCTACCAAATTTGAACTCAATTGGTTCAGAAAATCTTGAAGTATAACTGAATAAAAAATAAATAATCTTAGATATGATCTGAAAGTATCTCTGAGTGGGTGCCTATAATATTAGACAAGGTCAGGCAGATATATCAGGGTTCTGCTGCCATTGCAAACAAAATCTTCAAATAAAGTTTTAAGCAGACAGGCTACAAAAAGATGTCACAATAATAATCAGCGGGGTTGCCATTTACCACAACTCTTATCTGAATCTGAAAATATCAGAAAAATGTATAGCAATCAATATAAATTTGTAGTAAATGTAATTCAATTTGTTTAAAGGCAATCTAGAACTACGTTTTATTATGTATAAATATTAAGCCTCCCAATTTTCACGGTATTTAAAAGCCATCTCCCTCTCCTAATTTAAACTGACAACACCAGCTTGTTGTTTGTCATGTGTTATTCTGCTTACTGACAGCAGTCCTGAGAGAATAGTGTGCCCTCTGCGCATAACTTCGAAATCGACTTTGCTAATTCGCTAATACCTTAGAATGTAAAACAACTACATATAGGTATTCTAAGGTTGATACAAATAGTAATAATAACCCAACTTTTAATTTTAACATAATTTTAACAAATGCTTCAGCCCTCGATTGTAGTATATTGAGATTCTAACGTTCAGGGGTAAGAACGTGTGCCTCTGAACCGAAGGGTACTGGGTTCGATCCCGGGGTACTCCTTTCACTTTTTCAGTACAAACTGTAAAATTAACATCCACCGAGGTTCTGGCATTGTATTTGAGCAAGTTGAATGTCTGCACGTTCCGCCCTTTCCAGTATAGTGAGGTGAAACTGCTCCCCGGCGTCGGTGATTGGCCATAGTCGCGGAAATAGGCCGACGTTAAAGAAACAAAACACACACACACAGATTCTAACATCAAATGATACAAATAAGAACCTAATCGTCAAATGCATCACATGCAGATTGTTAATCAATGCATGTAGGTACTGTATTACTTAACAAAAGAAAATTATTTCAAGAAGAAATATACCTACCTCAAACTAATACAGTAACAGTAACAGTAACAGTGGCATGGCACAGTTTGTCCTGGAGGAAATGGAGAGATACAGGTACATAAATGGCTCCAATAATAATGTTCTTAATGTTTCAAGCACCAGCACCATGAACATCCCTTCCATTTACAGAAACCTTATTGAATAGACTTTCAATGGTAGTGCTCTAGCTCCATATAATTAAAGTGCTCTTTTCTGGTACCAGAGTCAAGAATAACTTTCTTTTCACACGCAAAAACCTAAGTGAATAGACTTTCATATGCAGAAACCTGACTGGTTGGACTTTCAATAGTAGTGCTCCGAATGACGTGTGATCGATTCCAGCCATGGGACAAAATCGGATTTCTTTGGTTCTCTCTATGCACCGTTGACATTTTCTCCGCCCGCCGTAGTTCATATGTCACTTTTGGTTGTCATGTCACAAGATCATGTTAGGGACTCCATTTTGTTCGTCTGATAAAAATAAACTAAAAAATACGCGTCCTTTGCATTCATCCTATGATTTCTTCAAGTCTTGTGATGTTCCTGTCTTCTTGTTTGATGCAGTTTTTGTTTGAAACCCTGAATAAAATGGATAAAAAACCAAACTTTGGCAACATTTCATATAGCACGTCTCTGTAACTGAGACAGGAAATAGTAAGTATTGGCCCCAAAATGGCATTCATATCCTTCTTTTCTTTCTGAATTTCACATGTTCAGATGTTCTCGGGGAGTTCTGCTCGGCTGTACGGCCTGCTTTGGTTTTATGTTTTTGCTTGTCTTTAGCTTTATATGTAGTTGACTAGTTTGACTTTTAACTTGTTGCTTTTGACCTTTAACTTGTTGCTTTTGACTCCATCAGAGTATTTCTCATATTGTGGGACCCCAGTCCCGTTTTTTAAATTTTAAATTGTACATTTTATAGAAATGTTTTTATAGCTCCTGACACTAATGTCGGTTTAAATCTTGCATGGCCATTAAGGCTATTCTGAATTTGGACAGTTAGTTTTGCTGGACCTTGTATGTTTCTGTAGTTGCAGTGTTAGTAACTCGCATGGTAGACCTACCAGAAACATAGTTTCTGACAACCATTTTTACATTCTAGGTCTAAACCCCTGAGGATGGCTAAACAATGAGCCGAAACGCGTAAGGGTTTAAAAATAAAATCAGTTGTCTGGTAGTGAAAGCCTTTTAATTTTCCTTAATCATTTTCCTTAATAATTTTTCCTTAATAATACAGTAAGTACTTATAATATTTAGGTACTAATTATTTTCCTTACTTTTAGTTTTTACTGTTTATGCAGTGTATGTAAAATTTTTAGTAAATGAAACTACATAACCTAATATCATAAAGTAGTGTAAATTATATAAACAGATGTTCAGTGTAAATTATTAAAATTATAATTTTAAAATTATAATTTTAAAATTTTTGTTTATATTTATTTATTTCATTTCCAAAAAGTATGGGTACAACAATAGGAATATAAGTGTTGAAAAGAGTTAAGGTGTAGCAAGTGGGCTATGGCAGCGAATTTTCGTCAAAATATTTCAAATGGTGATAACTCAATTTCCCATTAAACAAGAATCTTCAGTTTTAATACATACTAAAACCTATATAAAAGCACGGTGGGTGCTAAATTTAAAAAAACCACACAATGAGCTCCCCAGGTGACTACAATTTTGTTTTGAAAAACCTTATTTTGTGCGCAGAGACTGGCTCAATTAAGTTGACTTAAACGGATCATCCAAGCGATTAATAAGGAAAAATACCTGCCACGTTTATAATTTGCCAGGTACAATCCTTTTACAAATAAGAATTAAATTAATTAAAAATTTGCAGATTAGCACATAGGGGTTTTTAGGAAAAGAAATTCAGAAACATGCTTATAACTCCTTCTGAATGCACAAACCTTAAGAAAAATTTCTTGCTAACAGCCCCTAAGAAAGTTACGGGACCAGGTGTGGATAGGCGTGCTGGGTGGGGAAGAAGACAAAAAAGAAATGTGAGCGGAAAGTGCGAAAAAACAGCTTATTTGGACCTCCATAAGCCGCAGGATTTTTGGCGATTACTGCTTTTTGGCAAACTTTATAAAACCATAGTACAGATTTACAGTTGACATTTTTGACTGGTTATATAGGTTTCCATGCCTAACAATCTTTCTTCTGTAGTAAAGTTGGCAGATTTAGAAAAAATACTATTTCGAACCAATTTGCCTAGAGAAATTATAACAGTTCGGGGCGGAGCAAGGGCATTATCGTAGTGAAGAGTAACATATTATTGATTCAGCATCATATTGAAAGTCATAGAGATTATTTTATTTAATCAGGAACAGTAAAAAATAAGGTAAAAAGGACAAAAAAAACATTAGCTGTGGAAATTTGTCTTTACGTTGTGGGATGTTGTTGTCGAGTTATTGATATTATTGGTTTGTCGCTGATCTCGAACGGTAAGTTGAAACTAATCTTGTTTTTTTGTTTTTTGTATATATAAAATAGAGGCTTTCTTCGGTTTTCTCATGCGTTTTTTGGTCAGGTAAAATTAGGTCAAAATATGCCGGGGCAGGTCAGGTTGTAGAGTATTTTGTGCATAAACGACAGAAAAATGTTGACCCTTCAAGACCCCAAACACGCTGGGGGACCTGGAGTAAATAGGCATGCTGGATGGGGAAGAACATTATTTACAGGAAAGGTTAATGCAAAATGTAATGAAGTCTGCTTATACAAGTCCAAATAAGCTGTTTTTGTCGATTTTGCCTATATATTTTCTTCCCCGCACAGCACCCCTATTCACACCGGGTCCCGTAACTTTTGGAGGCGTTAATTCCACAACATTTCTCCTGTTGATTATGCATACTGGGGTGCTTTTAGGCGTGTTACTAAAAACACTTTTTATAATTCACGTGTGCCGCTTATCTGTGTAATTACCAAGTTCACATTTTAACCAAAGAAAATGTGGCTTATAAGTGTATATAAAATTATTAGGTTTACAGACTCCAATTATAGTCTACAATCAGAATTAAAATACATAAAATAAACTTGTTTAAATTTAAAATCCATGTGAATTCATCTATATCATGGTGAAGGCCAGGCTAGGACTATACAGACTAGGCTGCAATGATAGACCGAAGATCAACCCAGGCGCAGGGGCCACTGCAAAATTCAGGAGATCGTGAAGGAGCCCATGCTTGAAATGAGATCAGACTCCGCGAGCTTGCGAGGAAAAGGCGGGGGAAGATGCCGGGTTTACCACGGGACGCGCTCGTCTGGTTCATGGACGGAACCGGAGGGGAGCGTGGGACGGGTTAGGCGTTTATTCGGAAGGACCATGGGTCACAGTATTTCCATAGGGGCTCATGCAACGGTTTTTCAGGCCGAAATGTGCGCCATCTTGCACTGCGGGCGAGAGAACAAGGGTAGGCGCTACACCAACAAGTGCATTCTCATAGCCACAGACAGCCAGGCAGCCCTTAAGACCCTAAGTAGCTTACGGGTAAATTCAAGGCTGGTAAGTGAATGCCGAGACGAGGAGCGACCTGGCTGGGAAGAATGAGTTCACCCTCATCTGAGTGCCGGGTCACTCGGGGGTCAAAGGCAATGAAGAAGCTGACAGTCTCGCAAAGAGAGGGGTAGCAGAACCATTTATGGGACCAGAACCGGTCCTGGGCGTGGCGAAGAGCACTTCCAGGGGATCCATTAAGTCCTGGGTCAGAAACTAACATAAGGTGTACTGAGCCGACTGTCCAAGGCTCAGACATGGCAAGTCAGTAATTAAGAAGCCCAGTTTAAAAATAGCCGTGGAGCTGCTAAATCTTAGCAGAGGACGGCTCAGGAACATAGCAGGACTGTTGACGGGACACATGGCCGTCAAGAAACACCTGCATAAAATTGGGCGGTTCGAGAGGGACCTGACATGCAGACTCTGCGGCGAGGGGGAGGAATCAGCCCAGCACATCTTGTGCGAGTGTAAAGCTCTGGACCGCAAAAGATAACTGATCTACGGACAGCCTAGATCGGAGACAGAGCAATATAAAATTTCACCCTACCAATTGTTGTGCAGACTAGGCACAGTGATTTTGGAATGGGTGGAGTAGAAAAGACAAAGTGTATGCACAATAAGCTAAAGGCTGCGGTACTTTTGGGGCAGCAAAGACGCGGACGAGCCCTAAAGACGAAAAAAAAATCATCTTTGACTCGATATATACAGGAAACAGTACACTGACCTTCCGGAAATTAGGCGTTACACTCAACGCTTGATACGGCGTACCTGCAACCTTTTAACTTTATAGCTTTAGCGTTATTAGTGGATATTTAAGTTGGCAGTGTCGACAAAACAGGAAATAAAAAATGATAATTCCTATGTACACTAAGTCCAAGGTTAATATATTATACAGGTTGCATGATAACTCGCGACCAACCAGAGAGTGGCGCAGCAATACGTCCCATGTATTGAAAATTCAAATCTAGTGAAATAATGATGCACTGAATATTGAAATCCGCCAGCATTTTAATGTTCGTCTTTTTGAAGTTGTCTTCTTTTTGAACTTACAACCAGATCAAACATTTAACAATAAGTTGAAATATTTTTTTTCACATGGTAGCAGTAAATGTTGAAGCTTTAGACTATATCTCAAATTAGTGTATTCAATTAATTGGTTTATATTTAAAAGGATTAAAAAATTCATTAATATTTTTGAAATGATAAATTCATATAGTCTCAAACTGGATGGAATATTTTTTATCTAAGCAAAACCTAAGTTTTTAGTTTTTTAATAGTTTACTTATTTTACTGGTTATGCCTTATTTATTAACATGCAACTAATCACAATAAGTAAAGCTTATAATATTTAGGTAGGTATGTATTTGTACACATTCAAAATAGTAGGTTTATAATTCCTACAATCAATTTCTAAGCCAAAAACTCATACATGTTATATTTAATTTTAAAATAATAGTAAATTGTGCCAGCTCAATAAGAAAATTAGTAATACTTGATAAATTTGCAGATGAGTCGACGAAGAGCTCTCAGGATTTTTTTCAGAAACATGATTAGATTCCCTCTTGAATATATAAACCACAAGAAAAATTTCTGGCAAACGACCCCCAAAACAATTATGGGACCAGGAGTGACGGACGGGGAAAAAGAAACGAAAAGAGGAAAAAACAGCTAAGTCGCACCTATAATAAGCCGCCTTTATTCCGTTTTGTAGGAAGCACCCTCCCCCCTACGGTCACCTCATCAAAACATAGGGGCGTTCTCTTTTCCCTTCTGCATGCCAACGACCACCCTGAATGCAAAAACTACAAGAAATATTTCTTGGCAAGAACCTACAAGAAAGATACGGAACCTGCGGCGGATAGAAGTATGTTTATATAGGTCCGGCTAAGCTGTTTTATTCGTATTTTTGGTTTGTATTTCCTTTTTATATTCTTCCCCGCTGAAGCACCCCTATTAACTCCTGGTAGCTTAACTTTCTTGAGGGTTGTTTGCATGAAACTTTTCTTGTGGTTTATGCATCCAAGAGGGGTTCTAAGCATGCTTCTGATTTTTTTTTCTAAAAGGCACCCAAGAGCTTATTTGCAAATTTACCTAATACTTTATTTTTACTTCTCCTGGAAAAGAAAAGAGGGAAAGTTTATCTCCACATTCCATTGCTTTTTAGAATTATTTTCGCACATTAATACACTCCAATCAACTCCACCAGGCGTCTAAACAAATGTTAAGGTTGAGTTCTTGTTTCAAATATATATAATATATATTTTTTACATTAAACACATACTTATCTACCTTTATGACGATTTACCGATTTAATTGTTGAATATAAAAGTAATCTTTAATAAATAACGTCCAATTCATAGAACCGTTAATTCACTGTGCAGTTATGTTGACACAATGCCCCAAAAATAAAATATTTTTTTTAAGACAATAGTTTCGATTTAACTGCTATTTCGTAGGAAACCAGACATTGAATTGTATCTCTACCTGATCGTATTCGAAAAACTTTTAGCCAACATATCAAAAGTTAGACAAAATTCTACTAAATGTTGTTCAGAACACACCAAAACGCAACCTGAAACTATTAGAGTTATCCGAATCTGGAATACACATGACGTAGTGCCCTTCGCTCGCGTCTCCCCCCTCTTGTAGTTACCAGAAAACCTATATAATCTATAAACCTTGCACTTAAATCAATATTATGTTAAAATGTGAGGTTACTAAATTTTCAATTTAATATTGACAAATGACACTGCCATAGAATGACAAATGACAGCGAAGCTCGAGAGCGTCGCAGGTTTTCAGATATAGGGAATTAGAATTCTAGAGATGAATCAAAAATCATGAAAAATGGGTAAATCGAAATTTCCAGATAATAAATAGAGTTACGGTTTACTTTTTTAACTAAATGATAAAATTGATCTTCATAATTTTTTTATTTATTATAAGTTGTGGTAATTTAAGATGTTTGTTCGTACATGCAAGGTTTAGCTATATCAAATTTCTGAAGCTCTAAGAACCCCAGTAAGAAACGGCTACATCTTGTCAGTAATTGTAACGTTTATTGTTTGGATTTTTGTCTACGATTTATTTAAATATCATAATTTTTGGTATTAAGGATATTACGTTTTAAAAACAGTTAAAATTTTTTTTTAGAAAACGTTTGGGCGTTAAGTTCTGATGCATGAACTCATCCAAGCCATTAACAAAATGCAGATAGTCCCCAAAGTTGGTCCAAATCAGTGAAGTATTTTTTGAGTTATCGGTACGATACATACATATACATATATATATATATATATATATATATATATATATATATATATATATATATATATATATATATATATATATAATTATGTAAACATATAACCAAAAATTAAACGGACCCCAGATATGCAAGTCTTACCATCGATACCTCTCTATTAGTGAATTTTGTTTAATGAAAATTCACTAACAACTATACCAAATCCCTAATATTTTGTCGATAAAATTCCATACCTAAGTTCAATGCTTTTATAAATAATTCCAACTTTCTCCTAAACTGTTGGTTGGATAGAATATCTAAGTTTACAGAGTAGCCATGATTTTGACAATTAAAAATGAACACAAAACGTGATATTCCCAAATGATATTTGTAAAACAATATACTACAATTATTTATTCATTTATTCAGCATTCACTTTTACGTTCATGGCATTAGTATTCCAGGTACACTGCATTCTGCTCTTTTCATACTTTTTTTTCAAATCAAGACACTATTATTCCACGTACACTTTTTATACTGCATTCGGTTCTTTTCATACTTTTTTAAAATCAAGATTTTCAAATATAAACACAAACAACTTGAGAATATCTTGTATCAGTTGTTTGATACTTGTATTTAAACCAAATTGCCATTTAACAAAAAATTGAGAAAAATCTCTTTAAAATGTACACCCCTAGAAAGAATATCTGTATGTTAAATTAACTTTTAGAATCTAGTAAGATAAAGATATCCTCTGTCCACATAACTGCAAAATACGAGTAAGTTTGTCTAACTTAAAGTTGACATTTAACCACTTAACCACTTAACGATCGAGACTTATATTTTGACGTTTTTGCGGATAACTGGGAAACAGCGCAATAAAAATTAAGAAATAAAATACCATGATAAACATAATTGTATGTTAAATGAGAATATGTGAAAATATATGGAGTAATACATTGAAAAAGATCTACGTATTTTTGCCAAGCTCGTATATATTAATGAAAATAATTTCCAAATATGCCCCATTACATTACGCACTAAATGGATAATAGAAACTTCAAACTCAAAAAATGAATGACCAATTTAAATTAAATTTGTCATGAACCATTCCCCAGTTAATAGGTTAAATGCGTTTGTTGGCAAGCCCGATCTGGCTAGATTTTTGTGAAAAATTCAAGTGTTTCTTCAAAATATTTGTTTCCGTAATGTATACATAGCCAACTTGTGTATACATACAAGGTGATTCCGCAACACGTCTATCAAAAATGTTCGTAGGTACTGATAATGAGACTTTCAATTTGAAGTTTTGAACATAGTCTATGTCTTTTAGGCAAACATATTTCTAAGATGACGACACACCTCTGTTATACAGAAACCACATGCAACTTAAATATTTTAAATTGAACAGCTGTATATGATTGCACTGTATCATCTCCTGTAAAATATTAAGGTTACCTTGCTTTCACGTTCATTTTTCCTAAAATCTAGCTATTTCTCAGACATGCTGTTTAAAAAATGCAGGGTTTGAACCTTTGGATGTCAATCTTTGACAACTGATTTACAAAATATCATAGCTTGCTATCATACCAATTAAATTCAATTTTATTTAGCGGGAAGTTTTCAGGCTAACGCTAACTAGATACCGAGATACCCTCGTATATTATTTAACCAGTGATTTTTAAATAAATATTTTATTCTCCTGTGAAAATTAATTTAATATTTTGGACAGGTAACCGTTAAAGTTTTTAATGAATCAAGATTCATTTGTCGCAAACAGGATGCTTGCACCAAAGGAAGCAGCCTTTAATACTTCACCTGCTTCTTATTTTGAAGCGTGAAAAAACGTACCAGAAGATTGCTACTGGTATTGCTGCGACATTTTTACGACCACGATATTTACTCTTTTTAGATTTAGAATATATTTATGAGTTAATTTCGCGTGCGGGGAGAACGTACGCCACGCGCCAATACTCTAAACCCCAACACGTGTGCAACATTTGCAGACACAACACACTACATGCAGCTTGCTCCGCAAATAGCAATTAAGACCACTATTTTTCCCTTAGGTGCAACATATTGAATGTCGGGATTGTGTTCTCTCCATTGTTAGCGAATTTTCGTAGAAAATAATTGCTAAGAAGCAGATCGCGACATTTGCATTTTTTTTTAAATTCTTAAAATAAACGCATGAACCCCTAGAACTCAGATTCGAAATTAGTTTAAATTATATATATATATATATATATATATATATATATATATATATATATATATATATATATATATATATATATATATATATGTGTGTGTGTGTGTGTGTGTGTGTGTGTGTGTGTGTGTGTGTGTGTGTGTGTATATAATCTATATATCTGTGAGAGAGCGACAGAGAGAGAAATACTTGGTACTCGAGTAGGACCGAGTCTAAAATTTATTAAAATTCGACTTTCAAGAGATTAAGGAAATATGAAAGTAAATAAACTCTAATGCCCCTATCTGCCTACTTCTTAGAGCGGTGGATAAGATATATTTCCAGGTCCTAGAGTTTAACACACTGAGACCTAAGAGACGATTTTCAGTTAGATTTGGTGAGTAGGCAGATTGACAACCTTCAATCTAGCTACAGCAGACCAACCTACCCTTATCCCTGCTCTGAGTAGTAGGCAGATTGAGGCCTTGGAGTTAATTTTCTTTCATATTTCCATAACCTCTTGAAAATGGTTCCAAAACAGGAGTAGAAACGTACAGTTTCAATAAATTCTTGACACGCTTCAACCCGAGGCCCAAGTATTTCTCACAATAATGAGCGGGGGAAACCTTTTCGAATATATATATATATATATATATATATATATATATATATATATATATATATATATATATATATATATATATATATGTGTGTGTGTGTGTGTGTTACATGTATATATAGGTGTCACAACTATAAATCAACAAATAATTTGCCTATTTTGTGAATGGCTTGAACAAGTTCATTAGGCAGGAAAATCAGAGCAGTTTTTAGGAAAAATTTTGCAATTTTTTTTTCGGAAACTGTTTGTAATGAGACTAACAAAGCTATGTCTAAATTTGGTGCACAGATTTCTATCGTGAGATATATACTACAAGCTCAAATTCAGATCTCTAAGTAAAAATCAAAAAAGCGTTGACATTTAAAAAAAAACCTGATTTGCCACATTTTTATGTAAATTCCTACCATAAGGCACTTGCTGCGTCCGAACCTTATTTTTTTAATTCTAACACATTACGTATTTTGGTAAGGTTACTATAAGAAAGAAACGATGTAGTGAAACGTGACAGACAAAACTTACCAAATTATAGAAACCATAAGAAAAAAATATATAAAATTACTTATTGGGTACCCTATTTTCAAATATGTGAGGTAATATCAATGGCATTACTGGATAATTGTATGATTTACGTTATTATTAATAGTAGACAGGGAGGAAATTTAAACAACGCGAAAAGTAACTTTTGCTACTTTTGGAAAAATGAAACTACTGTTAATCATTTTTGTTGAAAAATTGGTTTCTCCTGGCCTAAGAATTGTCTGATTTACGAGAACATAATCTTTTGCTTCACCCTGACATATATAGTAGAAGCCTAGAAACATTTAATTATTATTGTTTCTAACATAATCGCTCTTAAGTTTAATACACTTTTTTCCAACGATGCTCTAATTATTATATAGTTTCCCGACCTCTTCAAATCACTGATTTACGGTGCTTCCACTTCTTTTGCTGTGCCAAATATCTTTCCTGTTAAGCCTTTTTTCATTCTGAGAACAGTATGTAGTCATTTGGTGCCACATTTGGCAAGTAGGGTGAATACTCTAATAGCTCAAATCAAGCGCTGTTAACAACAGATCTTGCGTTCACTGACGTGTTACTCGGTATATTCTCTTGCAAGAGTACCTCTTTTTCTCAACTGTCTGGGGCAAGTTTCTTTTATGACTCCACGCATATTAATTAATAAATTAACTTAGTATTGACCTTTTATTTTAGATTATTTTCCCAAATCGATAGCCAAAATAACACCTTAAGCATCCCAAAAACAGTGAACATCATATTTCTTTCAAACGACTGACTCCTCTTTAGGTTGTTCGTGGAATCTATCTTTTAGAATTTTTATACTATGTTGTTTTGTCAGAATTTTGTATACGAAGCAGTCAAATTATAACCTTGAAAACGTCGCGAAACCAAATTTATTGAAGCAGTATCAAAAAATTGATTATTGTATTTCATTCTTCGGCGTAATCTCCATCGCGTTATATGTACCTTCTGAGCCGTTTTTGAAGTGCCTATATAAACGGAGAAAAAAGGTCTCAGTTGTGTTCATTGTGCCCACAACCTAATGGTCAAAGTCAGTGTTCCATTTCAGATTAATATTTTTAAAAAATATGACTGCAATATTGAATACGGTATTACAAGACCACTGCTAAAAGTTTTGAATATATATTCAACTGTTGTGAAAAAAATACTTTAGGAACACTCAAAAATCGAGAGGGTGAAGGGTCTACAAAATAAGGAGAGAGTTTAGCCTATCTAGATTATTTTCCAAATAAGGAACAAATCAAAGAGTTTTGTGAAAGTCAGCTGGCCTCGCCAGTTTCCTGAGATATGGGCGCCAGCTGGGTTAACGAAGGAGACCAAGCTTATCAGTGTCATAAACAGATCCGTCATGAGCTTATAACCACAGATGAAGATTCAGAGGTTATTAAAGGGCGTCATAACTCAAAGGCATCTGGGCAGGATAGCATTCGAAACTTTTGCCTGAAGAAACTTTGGTCTACACATCATATAATGGCTGTATTAATAATTTATGTTATACTTCACCCAAATAACATGTCTTTAGTTCTCACACAGGGAGATGCATCTTTTATCAAAGGTCCAGCAATGTTTTGTAGACACTGGCAAGTACCGGCTTCCGAATATTTATAATATGATCACATCTTGCCGTGAGAAACGCATAAAGGTGAACTGCAAACAAAACATAATTGATATCCAGCAAAAAAGGTGTGCCAAAGGATTTATGCGAGGCAAAGAACAGCTAATCGTTAATTTGGTTGTGTGCAGTCAAGTCACACACGCATGGCTCATTAGTGTGCTGAAGATATATAAGATCGATACTTATATCCTGAGGTTCATAGTACACACAATGTCCACTTGGAGAACAAAAATTCAGCCACCGATACAAATGCGTCATATAATCGTAACTAACACGATACCAATTAGAAGATATATATGTCAAGGCAATTTGCTAAGTCCATTGTGGTTCTGCCTCGCATTGAATCCACTATCAAACCATCTTAACTTTACCAGATATGGCTTTGGTATAGAAGAAATGGCAAAGAGTAAACGAACATAAATTATCCGCTGTGTATAGATGATCTTAAGCTAATGGCCTCTACAAATATTCAGCTAGAACAACTCCTCAAAATCGTGCAAGGGTTTTCCAGAGATATTAACATGCAGTTTGGGCTTGACAAATATCGCATATTGCGTGTATTTAGAGAAAAGATACAAGCAGGTATATACGAAATGCAGAATGGTCAGAAAATGTTATAAATACCTGGTAATACATTGAGTTACCCTACCTAGATACCAAAGTAGAAGGGTATTGTTGGATATTGGCAAACAATAATTGGATTAACAGATACTGCAACATATTTTCATCGGGAGGCGCTTATTTTCGAACTACACCATGCCCTATAGGAGTCAGATGATTCAACACCGTTACAATTAAAGGAAGGTGAAATAAGAAGTCACCATCGGACTGATCAAGACAAGCTTTAATCCTTGATGCAAAAGCCTCTCCGTAGTCAACATCTAGATTAGACCTCCTAGATACAGGCGACAAATGGACGACGAACTGATTGGTGTCGAGACAGATGTTTCCAACGACAGAGGGGTTTTCGCAGATCATACAGGACCAGGCCATTCCAACATGAAAACACTTGAAGTATATAGTTCGCGATCATTCGGTTCAAGATAACAAATACAAATTTGGGTGTCACACGTCAGTCAGAGACTATCAATTTTGTGCAGTATAATTTAAATGATCGTCTTTCCCATAACTTGGTGGAACCGTTTCATATGAAATTTGAATTTAGAAACTTTTTCTTTAACTTTATAGATGATTGCTAAATTTTATAAAATCAGTTTCGCCTTTTATTGCTTCTTTAGGTACAAGATGGCGTAAAAGTCGAAACTGGTTCCAGAAATGTAACAATCATTTTAGAAGCCAGAGAAATACACTTTGTGTTCCATGTATTAAAGACTAATTATGATTTTTGATATTTTTCAGTGGTTAGTTATTATACTCATTAGTTGCTTGATAGAAAAAACTGTATTCTAGTAAATTTTCTTCAAAACAATGCACTGTTAGGGAGATCCGACTTTTGAATTTTCAGAAAATTTCTTCAAGTGAGCCGGAACTAGGCCCCCTAGAACCTATATCCAGGGTCAGTTTAAATTTTTATATGTTTATATATATATATATATATATATATATATATATATATATATATATATATATATATATATATATATATATATATATATATATATATAAAGTAAACCATGTACCAAAATGTAGATCTGTAGGTTGAAAGACAAAAAAGTTATAGGCATTTAAAAAACAAAAGTTTGGAGTTTTCTTGAAATCGTCAAAGTCGCGATTTAAAACGTCAAAATTGGCAACATTTAGGCAAAGAACCTGAAATGAATACGGGTTATGTAAAGAAAATGTCGCGAGAAGAGTGTTCTACAAACCCTTAAGTTTCAGCTTCAATCGCCATTGTCCTTCATTTTAGTAAAATGTTTCCAGAAAATTAATTTCAAATAGACCCTTTCTCTGATGCTTTAGTAGTAGTTTTAGTTAAGTTTATGGTTTAACGGTCTATAATTTTTTGCTAGTTTTTGTAGAAAAAAAATCGCTAATGAGGAGACTGCGACTTTTGAATTTTAGAAAGATTTCTTCAAATGAGTGCAAATTAGGCCTCCTAGAATCCATATCCAGGTTTAGTTCCAGTTTTTATTTGTTTACAAAATACAGAATGACGCATTTCTACGGTAAATCTCAATATAATTGTTATTATACAAGATACGAGAAAAAATTGTATACGTTAGTTATAGGGTATCTGAGATGCATCCTATAAAGTTATTTTATGGCCCATAAGTCGTTGGTGATACTTACAAATTTTTTTCGAACAGCGCTTAAAGCTATATTGCATTTTTTTGCATTTTGGATCGAAATATAATGCAAGTGTGTAAGAAAAAAATCTAGACGCAGTAAGTGCGTTTTGGTAGTTAATTTTCATTAAATGCTTCAAATGTCAATAACTCAATGTGCTATTAACCTAAGGTTCGTTGGCTAGGAAACCAGTTATCTCGGAAACATTTAACGTTTTATTTTCGGAATATTTTTGCACATTTTCAAACAGTAAGCTATTTTGATAAAATATGGTAAATTATTTCTACTATATAGCCTGTAGCGGTAACCAAATAGATGCCTGCTTTTTTGTCTCCCTCAGGGCTCGTTCGCGGCTTTGCCGCCCCGATGGCACTGCAGCCCTTGGCCTATTGTGCATTGATGCCTGCTTGCATTAAAGAGAGATATTTGCTATTAAAAACATTTTTATGAAAATTCACTTTCATAACGCACTTGCTGCGTCCAGGCTTTTATTTATATAACCGTAGCTGAAGTATTTTTTTAAACGTTATCATAAGTGCTCATGGATTTTTCATAATGTAAATATTGCTAACTTGCTGCTACAAAAAAATACAACACGATATTCAAAGAATCAAACCTAACTTTCTTCATAAACAACCTTCTCATCAATATTTTTTTAAGCTTTCATTTTACCAAGTCTAGGTACAATTAAGTTATTGATTTGCTGTTTTTTGATATATTACACGGTTGTACAAGCTTTTTATATCAGATATAGCAGCTTAAATAAAATTACATATAGGAGATCCAATATGCACAACCAACACCCAACAGCATCCAACGCCTGCTGAAAATAGAACCACATTGCTGCGGCCATGGCCTCCTGAGTGACAATGAACTCGCAAGTGTCTTCCAAGCAGGATTTTAAGTTTCAGCTCACTCTGCACTCATACGGTGCATGTTCCCTCTATGTTTCCAACCACTCTCCGCCCAGAAGTAGATATTTTTGGAATATAGGGGTACGTTCCTGAAATAACGAGACAGTGGTTCCCTGTAGGCAAACCTGTTAAAGTTCTCCTGCACTAAACTTATAGGTGTTGAGTGAAACTATTAACTCGGATTTGTTATGTTACGCTTAATTTGAGTTATCTACACATAAAGGTACCCAATTGTGAATTGAATATTGTTTCTTATTACAAAAACGACTTACATAGCAAATTTAAACGATAAATAACAGGAAAGAAAATTGTTTCATAAACCAAAGTTAATATTTAACTCACAGATTATCTTGCAATGTCTCATTGCACACCTCTGTTAAAAATATACTACGTAATAACATATCTATTAGTTTGTAGTTTTACTGGAAAAATATTTAAATGCAGATTTAATTATCAAATAAAAAAAACTGAAAAAAGAAAATTTACATGCATATATACAATCAATTGCTTTCACCAATATTTGAATTTTTTTTAATTGGCTTAGAAAATAATGTTACACGAAGATTATATTTTTTGCGAAAATTATTATATAACTAAATATTTTTTGTACAACTTAGTAGACATTAGTTATTAATTACCAACAACGAAAAATTATTTCTAAGAAAGCACCACAAAATTTTTTTTGGAAAACTGACTAAATATTTTCCACGAAAATTTGTTGTAAAAAAACATAAAATTCAGATAATATACCTTAATGTGTGATTAAAATTGAAAAAAAATAATTAAAAAGTGTTTTTTTAACTTTTCACGGAAATTTGAACCAGTGGAAGTAAAGAGAAATATAAGCGGAAAAATAATCATATTTTCATGTCACGAACCGTCAAACATAAGAACGATATTTCAGTCTGTCACTTTGATGTTTCATTTAACATTTCAAAACAATTTATCAACTACATATATATTATGAAAATGTAAAGATAGATAATCCTATCATATTAATTATTTCTTGCCTTTTTGTAACAAACATTTTTTTTTCGAAAACTCGCCAACAACAAAATCTGATAGATTATTAGGATTGAATTAAAACTAGAATTTTTTTATTGTGTATCGCTACATGACTCATGGTACGTATAGGGGGAGCAAAGGGCTCTCCATTTACTTCTGAAACATAAAACACAGGGTCTTCTGCTTGAAAACATTGAGCCACTATTTAAGAGCGGTCAGTATATGACATCTCCACATTTTTCGACGAATAATATCAACAAACGCTCACTAAATGCGTCATTTTCATGGAACTCTGTTATGTATTGGTAAAAACGCCATATCACAATTTTCGAGATGTACCAAAAACGTAAAAAGTGGCAAAACAATTGAAATAATTCGAAAACGTAGAACGATATCAATTTTTTTCTACAAACATGCATTGAAATTCGATGGAAAATGCAAAACTATAATAATATAAGGAATTTAAACGAAGAAAAGTTGTATCACCAGCGAGCTATGGGCCAGCTGGGACAAAAATAAAGCGATTGGGCTCAACACGCCTTAGTAAAATGTTAAAATGTTACTCGTTTTCGTTTTAGATGGTGTTTAAATAATTTTTCTTAAAACATTTTTTTTTCAAATATTTTGAAAGTGGTTCAACATATTATAATGAAATGCGGCATGGTATCATAAGGCATCATGCGTAATACGATAACTGTATCAGTTTCACAACTGCCGCTTGGCGGCGCCACCGACAGCAACACTGGTTCATTGACATGGTTATAATTTTTTGTCCACCCTGTACCCACACAAAAAGGTATACTTCTTTGAAGTCGAAAAAGTTGACCGTTTTCAAAATAAACGTACTTTTTCAATGAAAACCGAAAATCTGTATTTACTTTGTTGCCAAGTATGTTATGGTAGCAACTAGGAACTAGTTTACTATAACTTGTTAATATCGACTGACATTAAACATGTATCTTTAATTGTCATTTTATTCTTATTTGCGTTAAAATGCCGCGTCATAATGATTTTTCAAATTCACAAATGCCAGATATACTGTCACTTTCGTATTGTAGAAGCCGCGGAAACCAGCACGAGGCGTGTTAGTGCAGCAGCGGATATAAGCAAATCTTCGGTGTCGAGAACCATACGCAAAGAAAAGCTGCATCTGTATGATTTCACTCGAGTTCAGCAGTTTTACCGCAGGACTTACCAAGAAGATTTCAATTTTATCAGTTCATGAGAGAACGCTATTTAGAGGATCCCATGTTCTACAAGAACATTTTATTTACTGATGAAGCCTCACTCGCCAGAAGAGGTATGTTGCGGAATAGCCATACCTATGCGATTGAAAATCATCATGCTATCCGCGAACATCATTTTCAGTAAACATTTGGTGTGGCATTCTTGGAAATTGTATTGTGGGACCGCCACCTAGACTTAACGGAGCAAAGTTTCTCTTGTTTTTGAGAAATAATTTACTGATCATTTTAGAAGATATACCTTTAACTTTAAGGAGGGACTCTTGGTTCATGCATCATGGTGCTCCAGCATATTACATTCTAGATGGGCGAAATTATTTAGACGAAATTTACGCTCAAAGGTGGATTGGGAGAGGTAGGGTGCATGTATGGCCAGCGCGTAGTCCCAACTTAAATCAGCTAGATATGTACTTTTGGGGTAATTTAAAGTCAGTGGTCTACAATGACCAAATAAATAGCCGCCAACAATTATGGGAAAAGATCGTGCAGCGTACTAATGATATCAGAGCTCAACAAAAATAATTTTTTTAGGTAAGATAATTTTAACAAAGTGACAAAATACATTGCCGTAAATTGTGAATACTTTGAGCACTTACACTGATATGTTGTTGTTTTGCTTCTAAAGTTGCAGTTTAATTTTAGATTAATTTAATTAGCTAAATTAATGCAATTTGTAACAATCTTTCCGATATCCATTTTGTTACTTATTTCTTTTTAATTGATAGTTTTATAGATGTTATTTTATTTAATGGCTTTGTTGAATTCTTAATAAAAATGTTTCTTCCGATAACGTACATTTTATTGTGCTAAAAAGTATCTACAACAGATACACCTGACATAATTTGCAGTAAGATCGAAGCCTTCGAAAATACACAATGTTTGCGCATAATCGTTAATTTAATTCCATTGAAAAAGTACGTTTATTTTGAAAACGGTCAACTTTTTCGACTTGAAAGAAGTATACCTTTTTTGTGTGAAACCAAATGGACCTTCTTTATTTTGTTTCGAAAATGTGCATACAGACTGGACAAAAAAATTATGACCATATAATGAACCAGTGCTGCTGTCGGTGGCGCCACCAAGCGGCAGTGGTGAAATTGATACCGTCATCGTATTACGCATGATGCCTAATAATACAGTGCCACATTTCATAATAATATGTTGAACCACTTTCAAGATATTTAAAAAAAATAATTATAAGAAAAATTATTTAAACACCCGGTAAAACGAAAATGAGTAACAATTTACTAAGGCATCTTGAGCTCAATCGCTTTATTTTTGGGCCAGCTATCACCCCTAAACTAATGTCCAATTAATAGAGAGAGTATGTATATATATATATATATATATATATATATATATATATATATATATATATATATATATATATATATATATATATATATATATATATATATATTTATTTATTTATTTATATATATCACACCGATAACTCAAAAAAGAATGAGCCGATTTTCATAAACTTTTCTGAGTACCTTTCTTTTGCAAACAGCTTGGATAGGTTCGTTATCCAGGAAAATCGGCAGAGGTTTCCACGGAAAATTTTGTGTTTACTTTCAGAAAAAAAAGGGCTCCGGAAATAACACAGTAAGGGAAACCAAATTTGGTACGCGTGTTTGTATTATAAAGAATGAACCATGTACCAAAATCTAGGTCTGTAAGTTTAAAGACAAAAAAGTTATGGGTATTTAAAAAAAAGGGTTTTCCTCAAAACGTCAAAGTCGCGATTTGAAACGTCAAAATTGGCAATGGACCTGATACAAATACGAATTATGTAAAAAAATATCGCAAGAAGAGTGTTCTGCAAATCCTTAAATCTCAACTTAATATTTCCAGAAATTTCATTGCAAATAGACCCTTTCCCTAATGCTTTGGCGGTAGTTTTAGTTAAGTTAAATTTATAGCTAATTTTCCTCGAAAAAATTCGTTAATGAGGAGACCGCTACTTTTGAATTCTAAAAATATTTCTTCAAATGAGCGCAAACTAGGCCCCCTAGAATCCATATCCGGGATTAGTTTCAGTTTTAGTGAATTTTCGTAGAAAAAATTCACTAATGGGAAGATCCCGACTATTGAATTTTGAAAAAATTTTTGCAAATGAGCGCGAACTAGGACCCCTAGAACCCATATCCGGTGTCAGTTTCAATTTTTATATGTTATATATATATATATATATATATATATATATATATATATGTATCACACCGATAACTCAAAAAATAATGGGCCGATTTTAATAAAATTTGGCATGTACCTTCCTTGTGTAAGTGACTTGGATAAGTTCGTTAGTCAGGAAAATCGGCTGAGATTTTCCTGGAAAATTTTTAGTTTTCATTCTAAAAAAAATTTTATCTCAAAAAATAAAAAAGCTATGATAACTAAATTTAGTAGGTAGGTTTACGATATAAAAAGTAAATTATACACAAAAATTTAGATTCCTATGTTGCAAGAAAAAAAGTTATAATAAAATATTTGGTGCCAGATCATTTCTATGAAAATTCACTACCATAACGCACTTGCTGCGTCTTTTATTTATCTATTTACGTATATACAGGGTGACGCATTTCTACGGTAAAGCTTAACATAGTTGTTATTATATATGAGAAATAGTTGAATACGTTAATTATAGTGTGTCTTGAGCTGCATCTTATAAAATTATTTTGACAATCACAGGCTGGCCCATAAGTCGTTGGTGATACATACAGTTTTTTTTCCAACACCCTTATATTATTGTATTGTTGTGCATTTTTTATCGAAATATGCATGTTTGTAAGAAAAAAAATCGAGACACAGTAAGTGCGTTTTGGTAGAACTTTCATTAAATGCTTCAATTTTCAATTACTCAGTTTGCTATTAACCCAAGGTTTGTTGGTTAGGAAAACAGTTTTCTTCGAAATACTTTTTTATTTTCGAAAAATTTGTGTACATTTTCAAACAATAAGTTATTTTAATAAAATATGATACATTGTTTCTAACATATAGGCTATACCGGTAACCAGATTGATACCTGGTTGCATTAGAGAGACATATTTGCTATTAAAAACATTTTTATAAAATTTCCACTTTCGCTTATTTGACAAAAAAATTTCAAAATTCAAAAGTTGGAATCTCCCCATTAGTGAATTTTTTCTATGAAAATTAACTAAAATGGAACGGTCTGGTATTCAAGTTATGTTGTAGCAATATTTTTAGATACTTCCTGCCTACGTTCCATAAACTGTACTCTTTGTTGCAGAAGGGTTACTAATAAAGAAATTATCCAGATGCTTTTAATGAGCATCCGCTTCCGTATAAGGCAAGACTACCTTTAAAAAAGATTGTATATTTACATGTGCGTAAGTAAACTACTATGCTTACAGTTGTTTATAAATTTAGACCGATCAAACTTTTATAAATAATACTATTTTTAATTACCCGCAGGTGTTGAGATGAAAGCACGATTAGAAGTATATTTCCTCATTGGCCACGTGGCTTAGCTAGCTTGATAAAACACTAAATATGATCTTTTTACCTGTAGTCATATCCTATATTTACAGCACTAATTTAGCCTTATTGTCTAAAGCTTGTTGACAGTGTTAGAGAGTTAAATAGTTTTTTTAGAATAAGTATACTTGGAGAGACCCAGTTCTCTACAACACATTTTTTAAGACCTAACGATCGTTATCAGAAAATAAAATATTTCATCTTCTGATGACTCTTATTTATTTAAATATCCTAGAAAATTTCATCCTGTAATGGCGCTAACTTTGTTTGTGAAACGATCGTTAGGTCTTTAAAAATGTGTTGTAGTGAACTGGGTTTGTCCAAGTGTACTTATCAGTAGCCATCGCATGTTCAAATCTTTACTTAGTGTACTGTTGAGGTGTGGAGAAATTAAAGAAGCTTCACTTTACTATTAACCTGGACACTGTAATTTTCTGAAAAACAACTAATATAAAATTAAGAGATGTTTAATTTATTTATACAATGATCCACAAGAGTAAGTTTTGATGTGGTTAAGTTAAAATATTGTATACACATAAACCTTAATACTAGACACAAATATTACAGCAATGCAAATAGAGCTAACATGAAAACTATCCTTCCACCTTGTAAAAATCAAAGCATAAATCAACAGTAAAACAACTCTCGTTAAAAATACATTTTAGATTTTTAGACTTTAAGTAATTCGTGAAATTAACAATAAATTAATTCCACTAGGCAAGGAGTTATTAGTTTTCAAAGACAAAACGGACAAAAGATTTGGACTTCTGATCTAGTTTGTGACAAAATTAAGGAGCTTTTAACCAATTGTATGAATTATTTTGGTTGTAGCAAACTAATTTACATTTTTGAGAATGCAACAAATGACTGCAAAAACGTTTATACACCGTGGTCACTTTAATTGGATCACTATTGGGATTTCCCAAGCCATGGGACGTACAGAGTTCGGTAAATTACAAAAACAATTTGTCATTTTATGCTTATTCATAATCTGAAATCAAAATTGGGATATCTTCTATCATTACTGAAATATCTTGAAACAACTGAGAAGTTGCATATTATTATTATTTATTTGCTTCTTTTTTATTACCGAATCGAGTGCCCGTAGAATTGTAGGGTTTCCATAACATGGTACGTGTTATCAAAAGGTTAGCTTAGAATTTATCTAGGACTACTAGATTTTGAGTTTTCTTGGCCAACTTTGGTTTTCTTATGGGTGCTATATCTGATTTTAGTACCGTTAGATAAAAAATTACGAATCCAACGATCAATCACACGTAACTAATCCGACTTACCTAACTACGTTTAAGTCGCAATGCAAAATTTCTTATACTCACAAATCAGGCTGCCATGTGATAATGAAATGAATTTGACAGGTTATAAAAAATCAATAGTATCTTGTTAACAGTGTACGACTATTAGAGGTCTAATCTGATAATAGAAGACGTTGGTTGTATTGAATTGGGGATAAAAATAGCAACATATTTCGAAAAGGTTAAATATGAACAATATTTATATTCGGAATTATAGAAATTAAATGGCTTCATGACGAACGTGTGCTAACTTGTAGTCGCCTTAGCAAGCATCACAATGGAAACAAGGTAATTAAAAATGCAAGATAACGTCTAAAAAATAAAACTACAAATGCAATAAATGTTATATTGCTAATAAAGATTAGCACACAAACGTCTTAGAGAAGAGTTGCATCAGAATGCAAATTATCAAAAAGGTATGCATTTTTTTTAAAACATTAGTATTTTGACCTAAAATTCAGACCGGTAGAAAATCTCTATCCATGAGATAACGAAGGAAGACTGTTATTCCGTGATTGGTTTTGTAAATTTAAGACAATGCATGAAGTTCTGTAGTGAAATGTTATGGATGGACAACACCCTAATTACTAATACATGTTTTTTAATAATAGAAATAAACATTATTATTCTGTGGAGAATCCTCATTTTACGGATTTGTGGCGTAACATCTAAATGTTACGCCACAAATCCGTTTAGCAAAAAATATATGGTGCGCTTTGAGATAATAAATTACTAGGTCCATATTTCATTCCGGAATGTTCAGTCTGCCAGTATTATTTGCAGTTTCTGAACAATGATTTCAAGGAGTCGCTAGACAGTGTTCCTCTCTCGGCCATAACAAATATAAAGTGGTTCCAGCAAGATCAGGCACCAGCTCATAATGTCAGAACTGTCACTAAGTATTTAAGTAAATAAATATCAAATTCTTGAATTAAGTACAATGGTCCCATTCATTGGCCACAACGTTCCCCGTACATGATTTCTCTGGATCATTCCATCGGGAAATTGCAAAAAACGAAGACGATAGGAAGTGAACGGTGTCGTAGAACATCAGTTTGTATTGAGCATGAGGATGGACACGTCCAACAATTTATATAGTTCGATGTGGTTGTTACATTTTTTCACGAATGCCATTATTAGGTACTACCACTCCATGATTACAATTGACCCCTATCTACAAAAAGTGATAAAAAATTGAATTCACTTATTCATAAACTAATTTTACAGAGCTCACTATTAAAGCATTCGGATATGTTGCGAACCTGCTTCTTCGATTCTTTATCAGTTGTATATATGTAACGCATTACCAGCCAATGTCAGAAAGATATTACTTAATGCTTCTGAAACCCTAAATTCGTTTCATTATAACAGGTTTATTTAATTTGAAACAATGAAATTTTGAATTGATAGTTGAACGTATCTGAATCCAAATGACTTACCATGGCAACTTGATGTGTGCTGATTATTAATTTTTTGCTCTATATAACGGTATAAAAAGCCATAATGGCGCCCATAAGAAAAACAAAATCTGGCCATAAAAACATAAATTCTGGTAGGCCTAGATAAATTCTAAGCTACCCGTTTAATGGGTCGTAACCGGTTATGAAAATCCACTAACTTTGGAAAGAGTCTAATGGGCGATAAAAAAGATATAAAAAAAAATAAAAATGGCAATTTTTTAGTTTTTTCAGGCTATTTCAACAATGATAAAATCTATCCAAATATTGTCTTCAGATTATGAATGGCCATAAAATGGCCCACGTTTTTTATAGTTTAACAAATATTTGAATCACGCCAATGTTACATCCCAAATACAATATACGAGATATGCAGAAAAAAATCTTATAAGCGAGGATGTATTTAAAGTCTTTCTAAGGAAAATGGTCACCAGTTACAAATGTTAGAAACTTAATTCCAATGCACTAGGTTAAAGCTTATCCTGGAGTAGTTTTCCTAGAAGGCTTATTTCATATTTGTTACGAATTATAAAAACGACATTAAACCGGTCTTTTCTATGTCTAAAAGGGTAACAAAAGTGCATTGACATTTTTTATCAAGTTCGGGAAGATCGAACTAAATATTGGGCTAAAGTGCCGTCAGCAAAAGGTGTCACCAAAAACTCCGGCAAATCATTCATAGATTATACAAATAAAACTGGTCCGAAGATGATTCTTTTGGAACCCTTGTTTTAACAATTTTACGTGGAGAACTTACCCGTTTCACAAGATTTAAGCTTTCAACCGCCTAAGGTCGGCGACTTAAATAGAAGCACAACTAGTTCGGCGTATGCTTTTGTCCTTCATACCGCCTCAATTTATCTAGCAACAAATCATGTTCGACGCTATCAAAAACGCAGGGCTAATCATAGGATAGACCGCTTCGTTTGAAAACCATTTAACAGTTTTCGAATAAACGCAAAACGGGTTGCTGCGTGAAATGACCCCCATGACAACAATATTCTTGATTTCAAAATTATTTCGTACATTTTATAAGGTACAGAGAAAAGCGAAACTTTTTATGAAGCATGAAATAATATAGCAGCTCATGCGAAAACAATCTGAACTTAAAGTAAGACACAAGTAAAAGAGTTATTTCAACAATAAACAGTAAATGTCATCGATACCCAAAGAGCGCTTTTTCGGAACAGATAATGTCTTGACTACGTCGCACAGTACTGGCTATATAATAAATAATTTGGTACTGGTTACTACACTGTAGTCTTCTTAACATCTTGATTTATATTCTATACAAAGCTTCGACAGGTGAAATAAAGGAATTATTAAAACATTCTGCTTGCGTTTTCAGAATGATTTACATTTATAACCTGTGGAGTATTTCTTTTCTTCCTTAGGGCTCGTCCACGTCTTTTCCGCTCCGATAGCATCACAGCCTTTGGCTTATTGTGCATGCCCTTTGTCTTTTCTACTTCACCCATTACAAAATCACTGTGACTTGAACTAGTCTGCACAGCAATTGGTAGGGTGAAGTTATATATTGCTCTGTCTCCGGTCTAAGCTGTCCGTAGATTAGTTGTCTTTTGCGATCCAGAGCTTTACACTCGCACAAGATGTGCTGGGCTGATTCCTTCCCCTCGCCGCAATCTGCATGCCAGGTCCCTCTCGAACCGCCCCATTTTATGCAGGTGTTTCTTGACGGCCATGTGACCCGTCAACAGTCCTGCTTTGTTCCTGAGCTGTCCTCTGCTAAGATTTAGCAGCTCCACGGCTATTTTTAAACTGGGTTCCCTAATTACTGACTTGCCATGTCTGAGCCCTGGACAGTCTGCCCGTGTATGTTCGTTTCTGACCCAGGACTTAATGGATCCCCTGGTGGTACTCCTCATCACGCGCAGGACCAGTTCTGGTCCCATAAATAGTTCTGCTGATCCTCTCTTCGCGAGGCTGTCAGCTTCTTCATTGCCCTTGACCCCCGAGTGACCCGGCACCCTGATGAGGGTGACCTCATTCCGCACAGCCAGGTCGCTCGTCTCGTCTCGGCATTCACTTACCTGCCTAGAATTTATCCGTGGGCCAATTAGGGCCTTAAGGGCTGCCTGGTTGTCTGTGGCTATCAGGATCTGCTTGTTGGTGTAGCCCCTCCTCTTGTTCTCTCGGACGCAGTGCAAGATGGCGTACATTTCGGCCTGAAAGACCATTGCATGAGCTGCGAGGGAAATACTGTTACTAAGCCTCGGTCCTTCCGAATAAATGCCTGCCGCCGTCCCACGCTCCCAACAGATCCGTCCATGAATCAGACGAGCGCGTCCCGTGGTGGGCCCAGCGTCTCCCCCGACATGCCTCGCGGTCGTGGATTTCCACTGTAAACTTGTTCTCCCTGCAGATTCGCAACCGCGCAAAGTCTGACCTCATATCAAACATGAGCTCCTTCACGATCTTCTGAATTTTGCATACGTCGATTAGATATTTTTTTATATAATTTAACCGCTCCTAATCCGTATCCCCATCTATAGTCAAATTTTTTAGGTCAAATCCCTGGCCTCCTGAGCATCCAGTCACCTGTCTTATTACTTGCCACGTAGCTTTAGTCTTGTTTGTCGCTGTTTTTATGAAGTTGGTATTGTATGCTTGCTTAGCTTCTCTGCAATCACTCGTCAAATCCTTAGCAAAGTCTTTATATACTTCTTTAGAAACAGTGTTGTACAACACTCCCTCATATAGCTGTCTTTTGATCCACATTTCATTTTAATGCTATTATTTACCATAAAGCCACGTTTTTGTCGTTCACAACTATTATTTTTTTCTTGCATATCCCATCCATCGCCGTTATAAAACTCTTACTGAATGTACGGTAACTTTCAGTTACATCATTTTCCTCCAGCACTAAGTTCCAGTTGGTCTTCTCTAGTACATTCTTCATTTTATTAATCTTGTCTGGAGTGTACAATCTAACTTGTTTCTTCTACTCACTTCCAAACATTGATTTTTGCGAGGGGAATGACAGCATTTGAGCATGATGGTCAGATAGAGCTGTCGCAATAACACTACTTTCATATATCGGGACGGTGGTGTATATATTATCAACTGAATTGGCTGGTGTATCTGTTACACGCGTTGGACCGGTAACACAAGGCTTTAAATTATAACTATTCAAAACATCAAACAGTCTTATAACTAGAGGGCTGTCAACGCAAAGTATGTCTACGTTAAAGTCACCACATAAACATATCTGCTTAGGCTTTTTTCTCTTCATGACTGACTCCAGAACGTCTTGCAAAGTCGCTAAAAATTCAAAAAAGTGACCAACAATTGTATGTTGCCTTCTTATATATATATATATATATATATATATATATATATATATATATATATATATATATATATATATATATATATATATATATATATATAACTACAATTTTCATTTTTATCAGCTAGATACTACTGCATTCAAATATAATTTCCTTACTCTTTTCTTTTACGAAGCCTAGCTCGATAAAATCTATATCATGCTTCGCGAAGATACATGAGCCGCCGCGACGTCTGTGGGATCAATACAATTGTTATTATACAAAACATATATATTTATATATATATATATATATATATATATATATATATATATATATATATATATATATATATATATATATATATATATATATATATATATATATAACTACAATTTTCATTTTTATCAGCTAGATACTACTGCATTCAAATATAATTTCCTTACTCTTTTCTTTTACGAAGCCTAGCTCGATAAAATCTATATCATCCTTCGCGAAGATACAAGAGCCGCCGCGACGTCTGTGGGATCAATACAATTGTTATTATACAAAACACGATAAAAAATTGTATACGTGAATTAAAGAATGTTTTAAGCTGCATCTTATAAAAATATCTTGATACTCACAGATTGGCCCATAAGTCGTTGGTGATCCTGCAATTTTTTTTTGAACACTCTTATATTATTACATTTTTGCATTTTTTATCAAAATATGATGCATGTTTGTAAAAAAAATCGAGACGCAGGATGTGCGTTTTGGTAGCGAATTTTTATTACATCCTTCAAATTTCAATAAATCAATTTGCTATTAATCTAAGGTTTGTTGCCTAGGAAACCAGTTTCCTCGGAACCATTTAAAGTTTATTTTCGGAAAATTTTCATACCTTTTCAAACAATAAGTAATTTTGATAAAATATAGTACAGTGTTGATACTATATAGGCTATACAGGTAACCATATTGATGCCTGCTTGCATTAGAGAGACATATTTGCTATTAAAAATATTTTTATGAAAATTAACTTCCATAACGCACTCGTTGCGTCCATACTTTTTCCCCATACATGCACCCTAGCATACAACATAGATCCCATAATACATATCAACAATAGTTTGATATCTAGTTTCTTTGTCCAATGTTATTATATTTAGAATTGCACAGGGGACATAATATATAAATATTATTTGAAAACTTATAATTTTTATACATCATCGGTGATATATTTGTACTTGTAAGGGTCATGTTTCTTTGCACTCTGACATTGAACGGGAAATTATGCCAGCGCAAAAAAGAAATAGCTTGAAAAAATGATGCCGGCAGACTATTTCTTTTTTTGTAGGTTTTTTATTCGGTTCGGAAAATTTCCTTCCATATTATGTTAAATTAAAATGCCTGCATCCAACTAAAGACAGAAATAAAGTACCGGACATAACTAAAATTTCGGCTGAGAGCGGCTAGTATATTACACAAGATTAATTGCTTGCTTAAATTAAATATGTGAATGACTAAATGTTATTCTAGGACGATCTTTTAGCAAATATTCTTCTGAAAAATACAGTAAAGAGAAGTAACGATTGCAGGCTTTTCAAAAATTGCATCAAATGATAAGATCTTTGAAATTGACCTTAATTGTGCATATAATTGTATTCACACGCTATTCTCTACTGCATTATATATATATATATATATATATATATATATATATATATATATATATATATATATATATGCAGTAAGCGGCATAAATATGGAATACATTAATCAAAATTAGAGCGCCAACTCCAGTTTTCAAAAATACAGATTTTTGCATGAAATTTACGTTTCTCCCAGTCCTGTTTTTTCAAATATGACGCCGTCGACATTATTTTAGTGAATTTTCTTTAAAAAAATTCACTAATGAGGAGATCCAGACTTTTGAATTTTGAAAAAATTTCTTCAGAGTGCTAATTAGGCCCAACAGAACACATATCCGCGGTCAGTTTCAATTTTCATATGTTTGTATATATATATATATATATATATATATATATATATATATATATATATATATATATGTAGGTATCACACCGATAACTCAAAAAATAACGGGCCGATTTTAATTAAATTTTGTGAATACCTTTTGCAAATGGCTTGGATAAGTTAGTTAGCCAGGAAAATCTGTCCAGGTTTTCTCTCAAAAAAATTTATATCTCCGGAATTAACAAAGTAAGGGCAACCAAATTTGGTACACGAGTTTACGTTCTTATAGGTAAGCTACCTACGAAAATTTAGCTCTATAGGTGAAAAGACTAAAAAGTTATAGGCATTTAAAGAAAAATAAATTGGGTTTTTTTCAAAACGTCAAAGTTGCGATTTAAAATGTCAAAATTGGCAACATTTAGGCAAAGAACTTTAATCTAATACGGGCTATGGAAATAAAGTGTCTCAAGAAGAATGTTTTACAAACCATGAAGTCTTAGTTTCAACCGTCACTGTCCTTCATTTTAATAAAATGTTTCCAGAAAATTCATTTCAAATAGACCATTTCTCTGATGCTTGGCAGTAGCCTTAGCTATGGAGTTTATTCGTTTAAACCGGCGTGAAGTTAGCAGCCAAATTCCAGCGGCTAAAATTTCCAGCGGCTAATTTCTAATATATTAGAAATAATATTAATTTCGACCTTAAAAACTTCAGTTGCATGTTTGCCGCCTAGATGACAAAATATTTAAAAGAAAAAAATAATAATTTCACCATATACAAAAGAAGACATAATTCAGGCTAAATATGATTAAAACGAAAATGAAGTGCCAAGGTATTATTAAGTTATAATCAAAAATTTTAAGTATATTTAGGTAGCAACCCTCTTCTAAAATTTCAACCCCTTGCTTGTCGTCCTTCATGATAAAGTTTGCACCCAAATATAGACACAAATACCTTGGTACTTCATTTTCGTTTTTGTCATATTTAGCCTCAATTATGTCTTCTTTTGTATATGGTGAAATTATTTTTTTTTCTTTTAAATTTTTTGTCATCTAGGCGGCAAACATGCAATTGAAGTTTTTGAGGTTGAAATTAATATTATTTCTAATATATTAGAAATTAGCCGCTGGAATTTGGCTGCTAACTTCACGCCGGTATCGTTTAATGGTATATAATTTTTGTAGAATTTTCGTAAAAAATCAATAAAGCTCAATATATCTGTTATTATACAACATATGAAAACTAAAATTGTATATATTATTTATGGGGTGTCTTGAGCTACATCTTAAAAAAATATTTCTACAATTACAGGCTGGCCCATAAGTCGTTGGTGATACAAATTTTCTTTTTTTTTAATCAAACACGCCTTATGTTATTCCATTTTTGCATTTTTCATCGAAATATAATGCATGTTTGTAAGAAAAGAAATTCTGGACGCACTAAGTGCGTTATGGTAGCGAATTTTGATCAAATGCTTCATATTTGAATATCTCAATTTGCTATTAACCTATAAGGTTGACCAAGAAACGAGTTTTTTCGGGAACACTTTAAGTTTACTTTCGGAAATTTTTGTACATTTTCAAACAATAAAATTATTTTGATGAAACATGGCACATTGTTTTCACTATATAGGTTATACTGGTAACCAAATTTGATGCCTGCTTTCTTAAAAAAAAAACACACATATTTGCTATTAAAAAATATTTTTATGAAAATTCACTACCATAACGCATTTGCTGCGTCCAGAGTTTTTTAAACGATAATCATATTTTTTATTTTAATATATCATTGAATTGTCTACAAGGTACCATCAAAATTATGATACCTCACATTGTTAATTTTTCGAATGAAAGTTAGTTAAAGAGAGGAAAACAAAATATTCAAAATAGCAATCAAAAGATAAGATTATTTCGTGTGAATTAAATGCTTAAAATTGTATTTACAAGTAGATACCAATAAATAATACAGAATAATCGGGTGTACGTCATTGTCCGATTAACGTTATTCTTAATAACATACATCTCCTTTGAAGGTTAATTAAGCTTGGCACATTTAAGTGAAATCCAGCGCATAGAAATTTTAAATCTTGTTGGATATAGTTAAAACCATAACACAGTAAGAAGTGTGCAATTTGTTTAATGCAAAATATCCATAGACGTATCAGCCAATTCACTGTGAGTAAAATCGCGAAAAAATTTACAGAAACTGGATAATGTTAATCACTTGCAAAGTGCAAGGTGTCCTAAGAAAATTGATGAAGACGTAAAACTTGTAATTTTATTAAGTGTGGGTAAAAATCCACATGTTGCATCTCAATCAATTGCAGCGCACTATGAAATTTTTAGCGATCCGCATTACGTGCATTAAAATTAGAAAATTACCATCCTTACAAAATACAGCTGCTGCACGTCCTAAATAAAAATTACCCTGACCAACGAATGCATTTTTGTGAAATAATGCAAAATTTATGCAACCGTCATCCAAACTTTATTCGCCAAATTCCTTTTTTTTTTCTTGGACGAAGCATCATTTTGGCTAAACGGAATAGTGAATAAACAAAATTACAGGTATTGGAGTAGAAAGAATCCTCAGTGGATGACTGAAGCACATACACAACATCCTCGTAAAGTTAACGTGTGGGCAGGAATAGTCCACGATAGAATAATCGGTCCTTTCTTCTTCGACGAAATTCTTACTGTGCAGCGATATCAAAATTTCCTAAGGAATCAGCTTATTCCTGCTCTTGCTGCTAGTTTTCCAAATGTAGATGATCCTGATTTTTCGAGTGATGATATTTGGTTTCAGCAAGATGGTGCACCTCTACACTTTTCACGTCCTGTTCGCGACTTTTTAAATGACTGCTTTCCTGAGACGTGAATTGATAGGCAAGAAATGATAGAGTTGCCCCGCAGGTCCCCAGATCTTACACCCTTAGTTTTTTTAATGGTGTATTTAAGATAAAAAATCTATGTTGACAAACCAAATAACCTATAAAGTTTGAAAAATCGAATTATGTGTGAAATGAGTCGAATTAACCCTGATGTTATTTGCCATGTACAAGAGGAATGTGTCAACAGATGTGCTTATTGTCAAGAAGTCGGTGGATTGCATTTCGAACATTATGTTTAAATGAAAAAATACTTTAGTTTATTCAATAAGTGTATTTTGCCGAGTTTCACAAAGCTCGATCAAATATTTAACGGCCGGTTAGTTAGTCAAGGCTTCAGACCATCGATCACATCTTTAAAACATTTGGTTGTCATGGAAAAAATCCGAATCATAATCTACCTATAATGTAGTCGAGAAAAGCGTGACGGTTGTAGGTCGAATTGTTGGAGCATGAGTATGGCACACTGAAGAGTTGAAAATAGGACGAAACCAGTCTACTTCTCTTACCGCAAATCCCGGCAGGACAGTGATTGTGGCTATCTAGTGATGTGATCCAACGCCCGTCGTAGTATCAGCCAAGAGAGTAGTGGTTGTGTTCGCTTGCTACTTTTCTTGCCACAGCTTCCACCTTGCTGTACTGTGCGTAAGTGGAAGCCTAGAACCGCCGCAAAACCAAATATGGCGCTTCAAACTATTATCCACTGCATTAGATGGCAGTGACTGCCTCAAGGCCGACTTGTTGGAGCATAGGTATGACATACTGAAGTGTCCCATGGGACGAAACCGTCCTATGTCTCCTACTCTACATCTTACTGCAAGTCTCAGCAGGACTTAAGGGGTGACGGCTGTTGAGTTATGTGACTTGTTGCCAGTTTAGGTGTTATCCAGAGCACTAGAAAGTTTTGCTCGCTAGTTTTCTTTCTTCTTTTTGCTGTACTCAGTATACGTGGAGCCTGGAACGTGGAAACCTAGAACCGTCACAAAAACAGAGATGGCGCTTTGTCCTATTCTTCACTGTATACACACAGATATATATATATATATATATATATATATATATATATATATATATATATATATATATATATATATATATATATATATATATATATATATATATATATATGTGTGTGTGTGTGTGTGTGTGTGTGTGTGTGTGTGTGTTTTCGCGGTCACAAATATAAACATAAACATATTTCGTACTTGGGTTAAATAACGTTCACAATTTGTTGAGTCGACGTTTCGAACCCTAAAGACCTGAATCTATGCCTAATCCTTGTAGTGGCGGATAAGGGTTAGCTGAAAGTTGAAGTAAGATGAAGGTAAAAGAACTCTGAGAGGTCTGGGTGGTTAGGTTGTGGTAGTTCCATTCATTGGACTAAAAAAAAAGACATCTGGAAGTAAACCGTAAAATAAAGCAACTAGCGGTATTCCGAACTGACTGATTTTCCAACCACTTGATTTTACGTTTTCAAAGATTGTGTATACCAAAAACAAAGTGCATATATAGAAGCGCATGCTTACAACCACGAGCACGCTTACACACACACAGACACCCACCCCGTACACTTCTGTGTTTTTAAACGTTAGTCTTTGGAAGAGGAAGACACGCAGATATTTGATTATTTTTTATAGCTCCTTAAACTTTTCAGGGAATACAATAGCATGAGATTTGTCTGTGTTAATATGAATTGTCCATTTGAAGTAAAATTCTTGGAGCATATTTAAATGGATTTTGATTTGCTTAACTGCGACCAGTGCGCTGAAGCACACGTTCATACCACTGGGTCACCTGTAGGTACTGTGTCTATAAATATATTTTACATATATAAGAAATGCATTATACCAATGCAGTGGCAACTACAATATATTATTTTTTATAACAGCTGCTTGGTAAGTATAGCACCTCGGTTTCGGCAAGTGGTCTTCAAACATATGTTACACATATGACGGAACCTTATGTGGCATCAATTGTACAGTATGCACGTGCCTACGAGGTAGATCACCCAAAGAATATTCAGATTGTTGTCAAACAAACGGAAATACCTCAATGAACTTTTAGTAACGACTGGTTGTGTTTCTAAAACTTACATTTACAAAAATAATTTTTAGATTGTTAAATTTGAAAGCGAATGGGATTTTCGGTTCATTTCAAACAAATATCATAAGTAACAAATTCTGTTTAAACCAATAAACAAAATTGCTTCAGATTTAGTACATTAATTGCTGGTAACGTAAGTAAATTATTTAACGGAACAAGGTATATGCCTGATAATGGTCCCGTGTCCATGTGATGTTGGACAAGCGAAAGATCTCTACCCTCTTTACAGAAAGGCAGGGTTCGGTAAAATTTCCAGTATAGTGAGGTGAAACTGCTTCCTGGCGTCGCTGATTCGCCATAGTCGTGGAAATAAACCGACGTAAAATAAACAAAAACACCCACCCTTATCCAACACGCAATCACATTGAGCATAGTCAAATATAGTGAGTATATACAGTGTGGAACAGCCAAATGGAATAAATTCAGTATCTCAATTATTGTGCATATTCATTAAAAAAATTCAAACAACGTCAATTGTAGATAAAAAAATGACATCCTGTAACGTGAAAACTTCACCCCTAATTCAACCCCCTTCGACAAGCACAAAATTTTCAAATGTTGTGTTTCTTGTGATACCTAATTTAAAAGATCTCTTCATTCTCTGTTCAAAAATGCTATGGTTTTAAAATATACTGGAAAAATTTACAGTAAAAAAAGTAGTTCACCTCATTGACGCACTTCGCTACAACACACACAAAATTCGCGTTCCATTCTTGATAATGAGAAAGCAAGCAAAAACAAGTTACGTGTACATTTTGGACGGTGTCAGTTAAAAAGAAGACATCAAGTTATCAATAGTTGACAATGTTAGTTTAGTTTAAAATGCCTTAGCAACTTGCTGTGTGTTTTTGATTGCATGCCAGTAGTTGTTAGTTAAGTGCAATTGAGAAACATGGTTTATCTAACAGAAGTGTATCTAATAACAATTATACAGATGATTGGTTACGGAAATAAAACACCATCACAAAACGAAGTTGTTCGCCTATTTCAACAAAAATTTCCCGATTGGCCGCCTGTATCCCAAGTGACAATAAGTAAAATTGAAAAGCAGTGCTTTAACATGTAAGGCACATGCAAGAAAACCTTATAATACACTGAGTAAGGATACCAAACTGGATGTAATGCTTGTGTTTGACATAAATCCACATACTTGGAGTCGACAAGCTGGCACAACATTGCATGCATTCATTGATTATTCCAATATAAAATAAAACGCATCTCTATAAGTTGACAAAAACCAAGGACCCCAGGAAGACAATTTTGATAAACGTCTTTTTCTGAACAAATAATGAAAATGTTGGATAACAATATTATCCAGCTGGAGCATGTTATGTTTTCTGATGAGTGCAGTTTAACACTTCACGGCCATGCTAACCGTCAAAATTGTCGCTACTGGTCTAAAGAAAATCCACACTGTGAGAGGAGAACATACGAAATACTCTGAGAAGTTCAGTGATCTGGCAGGAACAGTTGAAAACTAGGTATTTGGTCCCTTTTAATTGCTGGAAATTTGAAAGCGAAATATATACATATACATATACACATACACATAACACACACACACACACAAATATATATATATATATATATATATATATATATATATATATATATATATATATATATATATATATATATATATATATATATGCGTGTGTGTGTCACACCGATAACCTTAGAGATAATGAACCGATTTCGATAAAATTTGTTGGGTATCTTACTTTTGCAAATGTCTTGGATAAGTTCGTTAGCCAAGAAAATCGGACATGTTTTTCCCGGAAAATTTTGTGTGTTCTTTCGGAAAATTTTTATATCTCTGGAAATAAAAAGCTATGGTATTAAAATTTGGTACGCAGGTTTACGTAATTAAAGCTAAAATATGTGCCGAAAGTTAGATTTATAAGTTAAAAGGAAAAAAGTTATGGGCATTTACTGCAAAAAATTTCGGTTACACTGGAGGCCAAATGAGGACACAAGACGAAATATTTTTGTACGATAAACGCAATTGATGTAACTTTATTTACAAAAAACAATTTTGGGTAAAGCGGTCGAAAAATATTAAAACAGTAAAATAAGCTTTCGTACTAAAAAAAAACAAGATTCTTATAAGGCATAATACAATAGTGCATAATAGTCCATGGCAACAGTACATGTCACATTCAACTTACAAATTATTTTGATAAATGTCAGATCTACTTTCAAAGTGACATGTAAATAAACATTTTCTTTTCTGACATATGTAATAGAAATATAGGCATGACTATCTTCTTACATTCATCTTTATTTTAGGCCACCACAATTTTACTCATAGAGTTGGATACAATTTTAGTGACCTTTGAATTTTGAAAAGATTTCTTCAAATGAGCGCGAACTAGGCTCCATAGAAACCATATCCGGGTTAGTTTCAGTTTTTATATGTTTTCATATATACAGGGTAGCTGGCGTAATTATATATATATATATATATATATATATATATATATATATATATATATATATATATATATATATATAGGGTGTTCCAAAATTGATAGTCTATGTTGGCGCACATTCAGCACAAAAAAATAAGACTATTTTTTCATATAAACATGGGTCCGCAAATGCTAAGTTTTTTTAAATATAGCGTGTTAAAATTATTTGTTTTTGTCAGTTTTTCACGAATAAGTCTGAGTCAAATTAAAATTTTGGCGTGAAAGTTTGTATGCGGGGGTTTTTGAGGGCAAGAAATTTTAATATGTTATTGTTAATAACACTGCTGGTAGAGGGCGCCACCTGTAAGATTATGCTTGCATTCAATTGGCTATAATTTTTTGACACCCAGTAATATCCACCTACCGTATAGCTACAGTGCAGCCCATAACAATTGTAAGCAAAAAATGTATATTTAATCCAAATCTCTCAGACACACCATTTTCGAGATATTTCAATTTTTGTAGGTCGATGCCGCTCAAAAATTATTTTTTCTCAAGTAATTAATTGTATTGTCTGCAAATTTTAACAACAAATAAAACAACAAACAAAAAAGTTTATAACATTTTATGATACCTGACTACAATAAATGTTCAAAATGGCCACCCTCCACTTCAATACACTTTCGTATATTCGTCGTACTCTGTGAAATATTTCTGGTGTATTTCTAATTTGTTCGTATCCAAGTACAATTACTTGCTGCAGATCATCAACATTTTCAACATTTGCTTCATAAACAATACTTTTGAGATGCCCCTATAAATAAAAGTCAATAGGATTTAAATCAGGGGATAGAGCCGGCCATGGCTGAGGTCCACTGCGTCCGATCCATCTGCGTCCAAAAGTATTGCTTAGGTAATTTCTGACATTTAGGGCGAAATGTGGGGGGCTCCGTCATGCATAAACCACAGGTTATGTCTTATGTCAAGAGGTACATTTTCTAATAACCCATATAGTTGATTTTGCAGGAATTCAAGATAAGTTTTAGCATAAAGTCTGTGAGGTAAAAAAATTGGTCCTATCAAATTACACCCTACAATTCCAGCCCATACATTTAAGGAAATTTGCTGTTGATGATGCCTTTCAAAAACTGCGTGGGAATTTTCGTCAGCCCAAATATGGCTGTTACGAAAACTGATGATCCCGTCGCGCCTAAATTCAGACTCGTCAGTGAACAATACACAATTCAACAAGTTGTCTACATAACTTTGTTGAAGAAACCATTGGCAAAATTGTAGGCGAGGTATAAAATCTCTTTCAGGCGATAGTGGTTGCACACGTTGGATGTGATATGGACGCAATTGTTGCTCGTGAAGAACTCGCCATATCGTTGCATTGAATACTCCCAGATGACTGGCCATTTCCCTAGTACTTATTTTTGGATTTTGTTCAATTACATCCAGAACAGCCTTTTTAAAATCAGGATGTCGTGCACTTCGTGGTCTGCCTCGATCAGCAGTACCTTTATTAAGGGTACTTGGTAAAGAAAAAATAGATTCAAAAGAAACATATCGATGTATCAGATCATGTAAGTATCTACCTGTTTCTCGCAGGCTGATGTCAATCCGTTGAAACATCCTTCTGTCTGGAATTCTCCGATTTGGGAAGGCTTCTTCATACAGTCGTTTCGCCCCATAACAGTTAACAAAAGCCCGTGAATACATAATGTCTGTTAGTTCATTGTTGGTAAAGAGTTCCATATTTAATTAGAAAAATTACGGACAATACAATTAATTACTTAAAAATAGTGAGTAGTCTGAAACGTAAAAGTCAAATGTAGTATATGTCACGACGAATACGCAAAAGTCAAGTCCCGTAACGATGGAAAACACTTTGTTAAATGGTTTGTTCCAAGTTTGCTATCATGGCTTTTTATTTTATCTTCATGATTGTGTCTTGACAGTTCTTTTTTCTGGTAAGATTTTAATTTTTAACTAGATAATAAGAAAATTAAATTTATACATACTGATAGCAATTAAAAGGTGAAAAATGTATTCCTATGATTTGTCGCAGAATTAATTTTTGAGCGACATCGACATACAAAAATTGAAATATCTCTAAAATGGTGTGTCTGAGAGATTTAAATCAATTATACATTTTTTTGCTTACAATTGATAAGGGCTGCAATGTAGCTATACGGTAGGTCGATATTACTGGGTGTCAAAAAATTATAGCCAATTGAATGCAAGCATAGTCTTACAGGTGGCGCCCTCTGCCAGCAGTATTATTAACAATAACGTATTTAAATTTCTTGCACTCGAAAACCCCCACATGCCAATTTTCACGTCAAAATTTTTAATTAGACTCGGACTTATTCGTGAAGAACTGACAAAAACAAATAATTTTAACACGCTGTATTTAAAAAACTAAGCATTTGCGGACCCATGTTTATATAAAAAAAAATAGTCTTATTTTTTATGCTGAATGTGCACCTGTAACATAGACTATCATTTTTGAAACAGCCTGTATATATAGCACTGCTCGAAAATAATCTCGTGTCAACTTTGGAAAATTATATCCTAATCGATCAAACCCACAAGTGCCAGCGAATGTGATATTATTCGAGCAGGATGAAGCACTAGCACATTACAGAATCAATTCCCGGCAGTGTATACAGTAGTATTTATTCATTCCTCCCATGGTGCTAACTTTGTTAGCAAAACTATTGTCCGGTCTAAAAACTCTATTATGATGAATTGGGTTCTCCAAATTGTACTTACCAGTGCTCGTTACAGGTTCCAAACTTCACCCATCGTCCGGCAGTACATCGACTTCATATTTCCAAATCGGTTGATAGGGGGGCGAGGATCGTTATAATGGCCAGCACGATCACACGATCTTACGCTATTAGAATTCTTCTTATGGGGAATATGTGAAAAGTATGGTATGCAAAACTAAACCGCGAAATTTAACTGATTAAAGTAGTAGAAGAAGGCATTTTTATCCACGACTAGGATGCCGCCAAGACGTTCAAGGCATGCATTATAAACGTCTCTTGCATTCAAATTGATGTGTTTCAGTGAATTTTCTTTTAAAAAATTCACTAATGATGGGAACACCACTTTTGAATTTTGAAAAAATGTCTTCAAGTGAGTGCGAATTAGGCCCCCTAGAACCCATATCCAGGGTCAGTTTCAATTTTTTTATGTTTATAAATTATATATATATATATATATATATATATATATATATATATATATATATATATATATATTTGTGTGTGTGTGTATGTATATATATATATATATATATATATATATATATATATATATATATATATATATATATATATTGCTATGATAAAAAGGCTAAGGTAGTTTGACATTGAATTAGAAAATTTAAAATCTAATTGAAAAGTTAAGATTATGTATTTCCGATAATCAAAATGAAATATTTATTTGTAACAAAACTAATTGTATTTATTAAGCTTCAATATGTAAACAAAGACAGTAGCAAGTGTTAAGTAATATGTAAAAAAGGTAAAGGTAAGATGCTTACTGGCAATTAGGCCATTGCTGACCCTTTTTGCTCATCTAAACTAACCTACCCTCCACCTTGAGCTCGATCTCAACAACGACAGTGATTTTTGAAAAATCATCCGCCGCCGGTGAGGATCGAACCGTCGACCCCCGAGTCCGTATTGGAAAGTCTGAATCGACTTTCCCGCACGGCCACGAAGGCGCTTAAGCAATATGTACAATTAGCTAAATGAGTAATGTAAAAAGTGTAAACAAATGTTGTTAGGTTAACTAGAGTGTAAACAGTGAATTCGAAATTTTGAATACATCCATTGTGTAGTCTCAAAATTGATAATAAAAGTTGTGATAAAATGAGCAGATATAGTGTTTAAAAGGTACAGTGAAGTCGGCGGCATCGTCGCAGAGGTGCCAACGACAAATATTAAGAATTTTCACTAGATCCCACTAAATCCGCGAAAATAGAGTCTACATAAAGCTGAGGATCAAAAGAAGAACACGAATTAAGTCAATTAAAAAAAGTAAATTTATTCAATTTAATATAAATATAAATCTGTTTAATATTTGTTATAATTCTTATAAGATAACAAAATTTTACTTGCATACAGATATACAGGTGTTCTAGAATTGTCACCATTTGAGTTACAAATAAATTTAAATAATATTGAACCCTATAATTAATAAATAAATTTAAAGGCGCCCAACTAGAAAGATACAATCTAAGCTTAAGTGAAACATTACAATACTAGTGTATACAAAGATAGGAGTATATAAATCTACAAATATTACACATATAAAATACTAAAGACTATACAATAATTAAACTATACTCAAAATTAAACAATATACAGCTTAAAAACTTATATACATTAATAAAACCATTTCAATATATATATATATATATATATATATATATATATATATATATATATATATATATATATATATATATATATATATATATATATATATATATATATATATATATATATATATATATTGTGTGTGTGTGTGTGTGTCACACCCATAACTCAAAAAGTGATGGGCCGATTTTTCTGAATACCTTCCTTTTGCAAGTGGCTTGGACAGGTTCGTTATCCAGGAAAATCTTCCCAGGTTTTCCCGGAAAATCTTGTGTTTTCTTTCAGAAAAAAATATATCTCTGGAAATAACAAACTAAACACAACCAGATTTGGTACCCGTGTTTTTATTATAAATATTGAACCATGCACCAAAATTTAGGGATGTGTGTTTAAAGACAGAGAAGTTATAGGCATTTAAACAAAACAAATTTGGTGGTTTTTTTCAAAACGTCAGAGTCGCGATTTTAAACGTCAAAGTTAGCAACATTTAGGCAAAGAACCTGGAACAAACACGGATTATGTTAAGAAAATGTCGCAAGAAGAGTGTTCTGCAAACCCTTAGGTTTCAGTTTCAACCGTCATTGTCCTTCATTTTACTAAAATATTTACAGAAATTTCATTTCAAATAGACCCTTTATCTGGTGCTTTAGCGGTAGTTTTAGTTAAGTTTATGATTTAACGGTATATAATTTTTAGCTAATTTTCGTAGAAAAAATTCGTTAATGAGAGACCGCGACATTTGAATTTTAAAAAGATTTCTTCAAATTCCCCGTGGAATCCATATCCCGGTTTAGTTTCAGTTTTTATCTGTTTAGATATGCGCAGGGTGACGCACTGCGTCAATCTGTTTAACGATAACCAAAACACAAAATGTCTGCGTTATAGTGGTGAATTTTCATAGAAATGTTTTTAATAGCAAATATATTTTTTAAATGAAAGCAGAACTCAAATTTTGGTTACCAGTATAATCTATATAGTAGAAAGAATGTGGGTACCGTATTTCATCAAAATAACTTTATTGTTTGCAAAAGTACAAAATTTTCCGAAAATAAACTTATAACATTTTCCTGAAAAAAACTGGTCAGATTTTCCTGACCAACAGACGCCTTCAAGGCATTTACCCACATTCCACGATATAATTATTCACAAAAAGGTTTTTGACGAAACTTCCAAAAAAGCTCTAGATATGTGTCCTAGGGAACCTAGTTCGCGCTCATTCAAAGAATTTTTTCTTAATTCAGAAGTAGCGGTCTCCAGAATAGAGACATTTTTCTAGGAAAATTCCTTAAAAATTATATACTATTAAACCATAAACTCTATATCTAAAAGTACTTCCAAAGCATCAAATACAGTGTCTATTTGAAATGAATTTTCTGCGAATATTTGAGTAAAATGAACGACAATGGCGGATGAAGCTGAAACTTTGTAGTTTGTTTGTAGAAAATTTTCTGGAACACACTTCTTGCGACATTTTCTCTACATAACCCATATTCGTTGAGAATTTTGACGTTTCAAACTGCGACATTTAAGAAGAAAAATTATAACATTTTCAGTCATTTTTCTTGTATTCCTTGACCTCTTTGCGCCAAAAAACCAAATTTTTGTTTGTAATATACAAGAAATTTTGTTTTCCATACACAATATTTTGGTTTTGTGCCATTTTCTGATTATCAGTGGCACAAATTTTTTTTTGGATAAATGCCTAAAACATTATTTTTTTAATTTGGAGACCTAAGTTTTAATATATAGCATAGTTTTCATAATATAAACCTGCGTACCAAATTTGGTTCCATAACTTTGTTATTTTGTGAGATTAAACATTTTCCGAAAGAAAACACAACATTTTGGGGAAAAACTGGTTCAATTTGCTGGATAACGAATTTACCAAGCTAGTTGCAAACGAAATATGCACTCACCAAATTTGATCAAAATTGGCCGATTATTTTTTAAGTTATCGGTTATCGGTGTTACACATACATACATTCATATATATATATATATATATATATATATATATATATATATATATATATATATATATATATATATATATATATATATATATATATATATATATATATACATTGGTAAGGACAATCTTACTTCCCTAATATGGGGAATTTCTGCGATAATCTTACCAATACGGTTCTTCTACGGGATTATGCTCAGGCTCGAGCCATAGTTGAGTTTTCCCGGGGGCCGACGTAGTCCCCGGGAGGCTGCCCTTTACTATGCCTCTTTACTTCGTCGCTGTCAAAAGCTACGTAGACCGAGGATACTCTGCAGTGGAAACAGGATCCCACCAAGTTCTAAGGCAAAGTTACGCTTGACTTTTTAGTTATGGCCTTTATTACAGAAGAAATCGTTATTAATAAAGATTCACGTGGATTATTAAGAACAACGAAATAAAATACCGAGTAGTATTAATAGTCTATTTACAAAAGTGATTTGTCAGAAAATATTTACAAATTACAGGACACTATTTACAAAGGTGTTTTAAAGAAACAAAGCAAATTACCATGTACTCGGAAATTAATAGGGCGTTACTAACAATTACTCCAAAACTATATTATTCATTTAATCAGTCAGTATAAGCAGACATGCAGGTAATGAAATAAAATAGATGCAATATCAAGATAAGCTAGCTGCGCACTATGGTTCTTATTATCACAGGTTAACTATGCAACAACTCGCATACGTTCAAACACCTGGGGAAATTACCCTATCAATAAGGCATTCATAACTCTAAGACACTCTCCCCAAGGAGGTGTAAGACGTACAGATATCCCAAACGATACCCCTAGATTAACCAGGAGGCCGAGTATCACCTGACAGTTTCTATCGCAAATTACCAGGCCCCTACGATGGAAATCTACTGTAGTCCGAAGTATCCTCACTCCGGCCCCTCACCAAAACAGCAGTGCTGCTCTACGGAAGACTTCTTTATAAGATCTACCAACAGCCAGGCCGCTATAATGGTAAGCCCGCGCGTATCTGTCCCGTTTGGCTGGTGCGCTCACGCTCACGGGAAGACCGAAGCTTTTAAACGCGACCCCCGGCTCTTTCAGGATGACACCCAAGCACCGGCAGTGATGAACGGCAACGTCTCCCAGCTCCAATATTCCGTGGCGAACCTAGTCACAAGAAATTACCCGGCAGCTCTCCTCTCTAATAAAACAAAAGTTTTATTGTAGTGAATTTGCAGAGAACCCTTTCCTTAATGCTTGTAACTTTTTTCTCTTAAAAGATATAGATACAAAATTTGGTATGTCACTTACTACTTCGAACCTAAGCCTGAGTACCAAATTTGGTTACCATAGCTTTCTTATTTTCGGAGATAAAATTTATTTTCCTAAGAAAACCCACAATTTTTCAGGAAAACCTGGACAAATTTTCCTGTCTAACAAACTTGTCGAAGCCACTCACAAAAGGAAAGCACCTACCAAATTTCATCAAAATTAGCCTATTATTTTTTTAGTTATCGGTGTGATACCTACCCACACACACAAACATGTATATATATATATATATATATATATATATATATATATATATATATATATATATATATATATATATATATATATATATATATAACGTATTTGTATTCCATTCACTGCGAATGCAAATAAATGCAATTTCTCTTTAATAAACATTCGCAATCACGTTATAACTATCTACTTCATTGCGAAAGGAATAAATTCAGTTTATTTTTAATAACAAACTCGAATAATTTAATTTAAACTACAAACTCTATAATTTAAACTTCTGCCAAAATATCGCCGAAAAGATCTATTTTAAATGAATTTTCTACTAATATTTTACTGAAGTGAAAAACATTAGCTGCTGAAACAGAAATTTAAGACTTTGCAAACACACCTATTGCGATATTTTTTTTTATTTTAACGTCGGCCTTTCCCCGACTGGCCTAAATTGTGTGTGTGTGTTTGTTTCTTTAAAGTCGGTCTATTTCCGCGACCATGGCCAATTTTTTTCGAACCCCTGCCTTTCTGTAAGGAGATAGCGATCTTCAACGTGCCCAACATCGCATGGATACGGGACAGACGGGTTTACACCCTCTCCGAAGGGTGGAACGTGCAGACTGCCAGAACCTCAGTTGATGTTAATTTATTACAGTGTGTACTGAAAAAGTGAAAGGGAGCCTCTGAGAAACGAACCCAGTACCATTCGGTTCAGAGGCACACGTTCTTACCCCTGGACCACGGAGGCTCAATGTTGGTTCTTCTAAATCTGCATTCGTTTTAGATTTTTCTTTTAAAATCAAGAGTTTTTACATTTCAAATCGTGAATTTGAGGTTTCTGGAAGAAAAACCATAAAGTTTTTACATTTCAAATCGTGAATTTGAGGTTTCTGGAAGAAAAACCATAAAGTTTTCAAAGTATTTTTTTGATGTCCCCTGTGGGTCCGGGGACTAACTAAAAGTAAAGAGGCCCAAGGTAACTCCTGCCTGTCGTAAGAGGTGACTAATCGGAGTCAAACACTAGCGTCGGTCTTGTCCAGGTGGGCCTGGAGGCAGGCGGATATCTCTGGGATCTGATGTGCACCCGGATTTTGAGACCTTCACTCTGGGCTTAGAAATGGACAATTGACCTCGCATGGTTGTTACTCGGCATCAGGGTTCCAGATGACACCGCCTTGGGTTGAGTGCTGGCGGGTGTCGTGTGCCCAGACGACCCGGAGGAACTTGAGGTCTCTGATGAGTGGTATAAACCGGAAGTTTGAGGCCCCCACAGTGTGCTTCGAAACGAACGGACGGCCTCGCTTGGGTGATGCTCGGGAGCGGGACTCGGTGGGATGTCGCCTTGAGTCTAGCACTGGTGGGTGTCGAGTCTAGATGAACCCGGAGGAGAGCTGAGGTATTTAGGGGTGGATTACAACTGAAGATTGACGCCTCTTCTGTGAGCTTCGAAACGGGCAAACGACTTCACTTGGATCCTGCTCGGATGCGGGACTTCATGATACTGCCTCGAGTCAAACACCAACGGATGTCTGGTCCAGACGAACTCTGAGAGAGGTTGTCTCTCTTTGAGCTTTGAAACGGGCAAGCGACTTCGTTCAGATGGCAGTACATCTGTCAAAAACACTATTGGGTGTTGGGTTTAGACGATCCTGGAGGGAGCTGAGCTCTCCAGAGTTGGATTACAACTCGAGATTGGATGCAGCTCGAGAGCGAGGTTTCATGATACCGCCAAACACTGAACTTTCAGAGGTTGTCTCTCTTTGAGCTTCGAAGCGGGCAAGCGACTTCCCTCACATGACAGTACACCTTCCAAACAAACTTTCACCCTCAATAAAAGATCGGCTCCCTCAGGGAGCTGGAATTGATGGGTGAAATCTAAATAATTAGATATGAGCCACAATAGACCTAAGATTGCGGTGGAGGGACTGAAATAGCCCAGTCACAATAAATGTAACCGAATCTCTGATTTTTTTTGGTACCGCTCGCAAAAAAATGTATTTTGATTACACATTATTTGTGACAAATAAACCAAGAAATATTATGGTCGCGAAATATACGTGGTATTACATTGTAGTTATAATTTTCTCCGTGTTCGAGTTGCAAAGACGAGCAAGATGAGGAGTCTATGAATTCGATTATTTTATAAGTTCAGGTTGTTTGTTGTTGCCCTTATTTCGTGAAAACATACCTAATGCAGCATTGCAGGCTTTTTCTGTGGTTCCTAAACGCTTCATTTTTCTCTGTAACCGGTTTTATTTTTTACGGTATCGTCAAAGGAAATTTCTCTTTGTAAAGCCAAACAAAATTCTATATTTAGATCAGATTGTATAATTTTTAATTTTTTTTATTAGTGAATTTTCATGTACACAATGTTCTTGTAATAGCGAATTTTCTTACATTTTTTTAACGAATTAATTTTTCTTGAGGGAAATGAATTTTCGTGCAAAAAACGTTTTGTTTTATCGAATTTTTACGTAACATTTTTTCAGCCAATTTTTGTCGAATATATATTTTTAGCAAATTTTCATGGAAAAAATGTTGTGGTAGATTTTTGTAAACCAATCATTTAGCGCATTTTGGTGGATTTTTTTTATATTTTTAGTGTAAAATACTGTTTTAGCAAATTTGCATAGAAAACATTTGCTTATCACAAGATCACGACTTTGGGACTTTTGAAAAATTGCTCCAGATGAGCGTAAACTAAGACCCGTAGAACCGATCTCCAGGTTAAGAGTACTCCTACAGTTTAGCTCTCCCCACCAGCCAGATTCTCGCGCACACGAATCTCTTTGTTACAGTTTACGCTCTGTTGCCACTTCCTTCTCTGAAATTTACTAAGAAATTAAATTTGAAAATACTGAGTCAGCAACGGTGTTATGTAACAAATAAGGTAAAGACTATATTAAAAACTAAATTCAAAAATACTGACTCAGCAAGTTTGTTATGGTAACGAATAAGATGCCAGTACGGAATTGATTTTAACTATAAAGTGTGTTCCATATTTTCAGAGCATGAATAAGATATCGAAGGCTACTGTGAAATAAATACTGACGGAGCAAGTGGGCTAGAGTAACAAATACGGTATGACAATACATACATACACAAACTCAGCACACACACACACACACACAAATATATATATATATATATATATATATATATATATATATATATATATATATATATATATATATATATATATATATATATATATATATATATATATATATATATACACTTATATTCAGTACCCTACGCATCACATATAAAATTATGACGATCCTTATTGGACAATATTTTTATATTGTTATAAAAAGAGGACCTAGAGTATCTAAAGTGTTACATATTTACCATAACATGTAAACAGAAACTAAATTTACTCATAGTATTACAGTATTCTATACACCTTATTCGTTACTATAACGCACTAACCATAACAAAATAGTAAACTATATATAGTTCGTTGTCATAAAATAACAACTTAATAATAAATACGTATTCTAATAACATCAAGTCGATAAAGCGAAGGAAGTGTGGCACCGCGTCAACTTGAACACAGAAATCTCTATGCTCAAGATTCTAGCAGGTAGGGAGAGCTAAACTGTGGGATTACCGAGGTCATAAAAATAACATACAAAGTACAACATTAGAATACAAAATATTAACAACGTAATCTCAATCTATATAGCAGGAGACATAGACCAGCATTGTTCTGGTTGAAGCTCTTGAGTATGCCATACATATGCTTCCTTAAGGTAGGTACTGTCATATATACTGCAGGGGTAAATATTACGAAGCACAATATCTGATATGGCGACCATTCTAGGTTTCTACAGCAGCTACACACAGTATACTAAAAAGAAAGATGTGGGGAGAAAACTGGCGAGCGGAAACAACTCTCCTGGAAAATACCACGACGGGCGTTGTGCCACATCACTCGCTAGCCACCATCTCTTGAGTCCTACGGTATGATAGCAGGAGGCATAGACCCGTTGGTCCTTATTTAGGCTCTTCGTTATGGCATACCCATGCTCAAACAAGTCGGCCTTGGGGCAATCACTGCCATATAGTGCAGTAAAAAATAACGCAAGGCGCCATCTCTGATTTTGTGATGGTACTAGGCATATACAGTAGCTTCCAGGTATACATAATACAGCAAGAGGCAAACTGTTCTTCCCAGAGCTTGACCGCACCTCACACCGATTTGTTTAACGCGGTGTGGCCGTTACAATCCAGTATATTTCAAACACGACTGATTTTAAGGTAGGGAATATTAAAAAAAGACAAGGAAAACGACATTGTCCTTCTAAATATAAAATACTAGAATGTCCATTAAAAAAATGTATGTTCTAATTTTGTCTTATTCTGTATAAAATGACGACATTGTAAAATATGCAACGAAGGGAATCAAACTTATACAACGTTTATAAATTTATTTGTGCCAAAAAGTATTACTATTTTCACTATTTATCAGCATACTGGATGATTATTTTAATGCGATTTCTCTATAAACATGTCTATTACTTTTGAAGTACCTTGTAAAACATAATAAAACCATATACTTATTTGGTTGATAAGTTAAATTAAAAAATGGAATTATACGGGACAGTCTATTAAAAAAATGTGTTGGCTTGTCCTAAAAATATGGAACACTCTTTATAGTTAAAATCAATTTTAATATAAAGGCTAAAACCATCTATTGTTTTTATAAATACCTTTTTCGATAATTTGTATCGGTGGTTCAGTGATAAGAACGTGTGCTACTGACCCATGTCATCTTTTCAGTACATACTTTAAAACTCTGGACGCAGAAAGTGCGTTATGGTAGTGAATTTTCATAAAAATGCTTTTATTGCAAATATGTGTGTTTTCTTTTTAAGAAAGCAGGCATCAATTTTGGTTACCAGTATAACCTATATAGTAAAAACAATGTGCCATGTTTCATAAAAATAACTTTATTGTGTGAAAATGTATAAAAATTTCCAAAAGTATACTTCAAGTGTTCCCGGAAAAACTCGTTTCTTGGTCAACCTTATAGGTTAATAGCAAATTGGGCTATTCAAATATGAAGCATTTGATCAAAATTCGCTACCATAACGCACTTGCTGCATTCAGAATTTCTTTCTCACAAACGTGCATTATATTTCGATGAAAAATGCACAAATGCAATAACATAAGGCGTGTTTGATTAAACAAAAAAGAAAATTTGTATCACCAACGACTTATGGGCCAGCCTGTGATTGTAGAAATATTTTTTAAGATATAGCTCAATACACCCTATAATTAATATATACAAATCTTTTTTCATATCTTGTATAATAACGGATATATTGAGCTTTATTGTTTTTTTACGAAAATTCGACAAAAATTATATACCATTAAACGATAAACTCTATAGCTAAAACTACTGCCAAACATCAGAGAAAGGGTCTATTTGAAATGAATTTTCTGGAAACATTTTAGTAAAATGAAGGACAATGACGGTTGAAACTAAGACTTCAGGGTTTGTAAAACATTCTTCTTGAGATATTTTCTTTCCATAGCCCAAATAATGCGAATTTTGATGTTTTGAACTGTCACTTTGACGTTTTGAGGAAAACCCCAATTTATGTTTCTTTAAATGCCCATAACTTTTTTGTCTTTTGACCTCTAGCACTAAATTTTGGTAGGTAATTTACTTATAGCGATATAAAACGATGTACTAAATTTAGTTGCCCTTGCTTTGGTATTTCCGGAGATATGAATTTTTTTCTAAAGAAAACACAAAATTTTCCGGGAAAACCTCGGCCGATTTTCCTGGATAACGAACTTATCCAAGCTACTTACAAAAGTAAGGTATTCACCAATTTTTGTCAAAATCGGCCCATTATTTTTTGAGTTATCGGTGTGATACACACACACACACACACACATATATATATATATATATATATATATATATATATATATATATATATATATATATATATATATATATATATATATATATATATATATATATATATCTATATATATATATATATATATATATATATATATATATATATATATATATATATATATATATATATATATTTATATATATATATATATATATATATATATATATATATATGTCTATATATATATATATATATATATCTATATATATATATATATATATATATATATATATATATATATATATATATATATATATATATATATGTGTGTGTGTGTGTGTGTGTGTATCACACAAAACATCAAAATTCGCATTATTTGGGCTATGGAAAGAAAATATCTCAAGAAGAATGTTTTACAAACCCTGAAGTCTTAGTTTCAACCGTCATTGTCCTTCATTTTACTAAAATGTTTCCAGAAAATTCATTTCAAATAAACCCTTTCTCTGATGTTTGGCAGTAGTTTTAGCTATAGAGTTTATCGTTTAATGGTATATAATTTTTGTCGAATTTTCGTAAAAAAACAATAAAGCTCAATATATCCGTTATTATACAAGATATGAAAAAAGATTTGTATATATTAATTATAGGGTGTATTGAGCTATATCTTAAAAAATATTTCTACAATCACAGGCTGGCCCATAAGTCGTTGGTGATACAAATTTTCTTTTTTGTTTAATCAAACACGCCTTATGTTATTGCATTTGTGCATTTTTCATCGAAATATAATGCACGTTTGTGAGAAAGAAATTCTGAATGCAGCAAGTGCGTTATGGTAGCGAATTTTGATCAAATGCTTCATATTTGAATAGCCCAATTTGCTATTAACCTATAAGGTTGACCAAGAAACGAGTTTTTCCGGGAACACTTGAAGTATACTTTTGGAAATTTTTATACATTTTCACACAATAAAGTTATTTTTATGAAACATGGCACATTGTTTTTACTATATAGGTTATAATGGTAACCAAAATTGATGCCTGCTTTCTTAAAAAGAAAACACACATATTTGCAATAAAAGCATTTTTATGAAAATTCACTACCATAACGCACTTGCTGCGTCCAGAGTTTTAAAGTATGTACTGAAAAGATGACATGGGTCAGTAGCACACGTTCTTATCACTGAACCACCGATACAAATTATCGAAAAAGGTATTTATAAAAACAATAGATGGTTTTAGCCTTTATATTAAAATTGATTTTAACTATAAAGAGTGTTCCATATTTTTAGGACAAGCCAACACATTTTTTAATAGACTGTCCCGTATAATTCCATTTTTTAATTTAACTTATCAACCAAATAAGTATATGGTTTTATTATGTTTTACAAAGTACTTCAAAAGTAATAGACATGTTTATAGAGAAATCGCATTAAAATAATCATCCAGTATGCTGATAAATAGTGAAAATAGTAATACTTTTTGGCACAAATAAATTTATAAACGTTGTATAAGTTTGATTCCCTTCGTTACATATTTTACAATGTCGTCATTTTATACAGAATAAGACAAAATTAGAACATACATTTTTTTAATGGACATTCTAGTATTTTATATTTAGAAGGACAATGTCGTTTTCCTTGTCTTTTTTTAATATTCCCTACCTTAAAATCAGTCGTGTTTAAAATATACTGGATTGTAACGGCCACACCGCGTTAAACAAATCGGTGCGAGGTGCGGTCAAGCTCTGGGAAGAACAGTTTGCCTCTTGCTGTATTATGTGTACCTGGAAGCTACTGTATATGCCTAGTACCATCACAAAATCAGAGATGGCGCCTTGCGTTATTTTTTACTGCACTATATGGCAGTGATTGCCCCAAGGCCGACTTGTTTGAGCATGGGTATGCCATAACGAAGAGCCTAAATAAGGACCAACGGGTCTATGCCTCCTGCTATCATACCGTAGCACTCAAGAGATGGTGGCTAGCGAGTGATGTGGCACAACGCCCGTCGTGGTATTTTCGAGGAGAGTTGTTTCCGCTCGCCAGTTTTCTCCCCACATCTTTCTTTTTAGTATACTGTGTGTAGCTGCTGTAGAAACCTAGAATGGTCGCCATATCAGATATTGTGCTTCGTAATATTTACCCCTGCAGTATATATGACAGTACCTACCTTAAGGAAGCATATGTATGGCATACTCAAGAGCTTCAACCAGAACAATGCTGGTCTATGTCTCCTGCTATATAGATTGAGATTACTAGATTGAGATTACGTTGTTAATATTTTGTATTCTAATGTTGTACTTTGTATGTTATTTTTATGACCTCGGTAATCCCACAGTTTAGCTCTCCCTACCTGCTAGAATCTTGAGCATAGAGATTTCTGTGTTCAAGTTGACGCGGTGCCACACTTCCTTCGCTTTATCGACTTGATGTTATTAGAATACGTATTTATTATTAAGTTGTTATTTTATGACAACGAACTATATATAGTTTACTATTTTGTTATGGTTAGTGCGTTATAGTAACGAATAAGGTGTATAGTATACTGTAATACTATGAGTAAATTTAGTTTCTGTTTACATGTTATGGTAAATATGTAACACTTTAGATACTCTAGGTCCTCTTTTTATAACAATATAAAAATATTGTCCAATAAGGATCGTCATAATTTTATATGTGATGCGTAGGGTACTGAATATAAGTGTGTATATATATATATATATATATATATATATATATATATATATATATATATATATATATATATATATATATATATATATATTTGTGTGTGTGTGTGTGTGTGTGTGTGTGCTGAGTTTGTGTATGTATGTATTGTCATACCGTATTTGTTACTCTAGCCCACTTGCTCCGTCAGTGAAAATATGGAACACACTTTATAGTTAAAATCACCGTACTGGCATCTTATTCGTTACCATAACAAACTTGCTGAGTCAGTATTTTTAAATTTAGTTTTTAATATAGTCTTTACCTTATTTGTTACATAACACCGATGCTGAGTCAGTATTTTCAAATTTAATTTCTTAGTAAATTTCAGAGAAGGAAGTGGCAACAGAGCGTAAACTGTAACAAAGAGATTCGTGTGCGCGAGAATCTGGCTGGTGGGGAGAGCTAAACTGTAGGAGTACTCTTAACCTGGAGATCGGTTCTACGGGTCTTAGTTTACGCTCATCTGGAGCAATTTTTCAAAAGTCCCAAAGTCGTGATCTTGTGATAAGCAAATGTTTTCTATGCAAATTTGCTAAAACAGTATTTTACACTAAAAATATAAAAAAAAATCCACCGGCCGATTTTCCTGGATAACGAACTTATCCAAGCTACTTACAAAAGTAAGGTATTCACCAATTTTTGTCAAAATCGGCCCATTATTTTTTGAGTTATCGGTGTGATACACACACACACACACACACACACACACACACACACACACACACACACACACACACACACACACACACACACACACACACACACACACACACACACACACACACACACACACACACACACACACACACACACACACACACACACACACACACACACACACACACACACATATATATATATATATATATATATATATATATATATATATATATATATATATATATATATATATATATATATATATATATATATATATATATATATATATATATATATATATACAGGGTCGCTGATAAGTCTGGAAACGGTCGATTATCCGGGAAAATATACAAGGTGTCGAAAAAAGTTTTATACAAAAGTTTTTGGGTTCTTCAATGTCTACTAGGCGGTGATAATTTTATTTATACAGGGTTGGTCATACAGGCGTGGCACACCAATATTAATTTTTTTTTAATAGAACACCCTACATATTATTCGATATTTCAATCCTTCTCTTAATTTTGAGCAACATTTATGAGAAGCATAATGTACCTAAACTCAATCGTTTCCGGGTAAAAAAATAAATAAAAATAAACGCTACTGTTTTTAAAATCTATTGGATGAAGAACAAAAATAAATGAAAAGTAGAATATCTCTTGAAAACAATCTGTGAGTGTGAAAAGAACCGGTTGCGATGTTTTTAACATTGTTTGGAATCCCAAGATAAGATAAGATGCCCATAAGAAACGCAGTATTATTTTTTTGTTTTAAAATGTTTCCAGGACAACGAATGTCAAACATTCATTCAGTGTCAACAGTTTTGAAACATTAGTAATTTAGTGTCAACAGTTTTTGTGCAAAATGGCAAGTTTAAGTGAAACCGAACGTATCGAAATTTTAATGATGATAGGGTACGGTGATAGAACACGAAGTTTTGCTCAAGTGGTGATTATGTTCAATGAGTTGCATCCTGAGCGGGAATCGATCTCCAAATCCACAGTTTCGAAAACTTTGCATCGTTTTCACGAAACTGGCGGTATCAAGGATAAACCTAGAACTGGAAGGCCAGTAACCGTTACAAATGAAGAAAATTCTTTGAATGTAATATTGGATGTGGTGGAAAATCCGAAAACTTCGGCACAGCAATTGGCTTTAAATCACAATATGAGTCGATATTCAATTCAAAAGATTACGAAGCGGGAAAAGTTCCGTCCATATAAAATTCATTTATTGCAAGAACTGAGTGAAGACGATTTTGATCGCAGAATCGAGTTCTGTGAACTTATTATGGAGAAGTTACGCCAAAATTTTAACTTTGCCAACCACATTTTGTTTTCCGACGAATCTACATTTTGTTTGAATGGACAAGTCAACCGACACAACTGTAGGTACTGGTCAGACGAAAACCCACATTGGATGGAACAAATTCACACCCAAAGACCGCAAAAAGTAAATGTTTGGTGTGCTATTATTGGTGGACATATCATAGGACCTTATTTTATACACGGTAATTTGAACTCTGCTCGATATTTGACACTTTTGCAAGAATCAATTGTTCCAGACGTTAGTCGATTATTTCCGAACAATAACGACCCAAATCTACCAGCGGAAGAAATATGGTTTCAGCAGGATGGGGCACCCCCTCATTTTGGAATTGAGGTACGGGAATATCTGAATCAAACCTTTCCTGGCAGATGGATAGGGCGCAGGGGAACTATTGAATGGCCAGCTAGGTCTCCCGACATGACGCCGCTTGACTTTTTTTTGTAGGGTCATGTAAAAAATTTAATTTTCCAAAATAGACCGCAGAATATTGAAGAGTTTCAAGCAAGGATTGTGCATGAAATTAATAACATTCCTCAAAACGCTCTTGTAAATGCAGTGCAATGTTTTGTTAAGCGAATTCATTATTGTCAGGAGGTCAATGGAGAACACTTTGAACATCTTATAAAATAGGATTTCAAACAAAGTTAAAAACATCGCAACCGGTTCTTTTCACACTCACAGATTGTTTTCAAGAGATATTCTACTTTTCATTTATTTTTGTTCTTCATCCAATAGATTTTAAAAACAATAGCGTTTATTTTTATTTATTTTTTTACCCGGAAACGATTGAGTTTATGTACATCATGCTTCTGATAAATGTTGCTCAAAATTAAGAGAAGGATTGAAATATCGAATAATATATAGGGTGTTCCATTAAAAAAAAATATTGGTGTGCCACGCCTGTATGACCAACCCTGTATAAATGAAATTAGCACCGCCTAGTAGACATTGAATAACCCAAAAACTTTTGTATAAAACTTTTTTCGACACCTTGTATATTTTCCCGGATAATCGACCGTTTCCAGACTTATCAGCGACCCTGTATATATATATATATATATATATATATATATATATATATATATATATATATATATATATATATATATATATAAATTGAAACTGACCCCAGATATGTGTTCTAGAGGGCCTAATTAGCGCTCATTTGAAGAAATTTTTTTTAAATTCAAAAGTCGGGATCTCCTCAATAGTGATTTTTTTTTAAAGAAAATTCACTAAAATGAACATCAACCGAGCTTGTGGCATTGTATTTGAGCATGTTGAATGTCTGCAAGTGCCTTCCCTCGGAGGGGCGTAATTTTGGTAGGTAATTTACTTATAGCAATATAAAACGATGTACTAAATTTGGTTGCCCTTACTTTGTTATTTCCGGAGATATGAATTTTTTTCTAAAGAAAACACAAAATTTTCCGGGAAAACCTGCATAACGAACTTATCCAAGCCACTTACAAAAGTAAGGTATTCACCAATTTTTGTCAAAATCGGCCCATTATGTTTTGAGTTATCGGTGTGATACATATATATATATATATATATATATATATATATATATATATATATATATATATATATATATATATATATATATATATATATATATAAACATATAAAAATCGAAACTGACCCCGGATATATGTTCTAGGGGGGCTAATTAGCGCTCATTTGAAGAATTTTTTTTTAATTCAAAAGTCGGGATCTCCTCAATAGTGAATTTTTTTTTAAGAAAATTCACTAAAATGAACATCAACCGAGGTTGTGGCATTGTATTTGAGCATGTTGAATGTCTGCAAGTGCCTTCCCTCGGAGGGGCGTATAGCCGTTGGCCCCTTGTCCATGCCTCGTTGGGCCCGTTAAAGATCCCTACCCTCCTTACAGAAAGGCACGGGTTCGGCAAAATTTCCAGAATAGTGAGGTCAAACTGCTCCCTTGTGTCGATAATTAGCCATAGTCGCGGAAATAGAGCGACGTTAAAGAAACAAAAACAAACAACGACAAAGAAAGACAATTTGTAAAGTACATCAACGCACACGCGCACTCGCACATGTCAGACAGCAACACAGGTAAGTAAGTCCCAATTTTTCTCTAAATAAACTTGTTGTTTCACTATTTAAATTTGCTAAAATGGCTTTTACGATTGTATCAATAAATTCAAGCGTATAAAGCTATTATAAACGAATACAGCGGCAAGACTTCCTGTCAAGTGAAAATTCAGACATTTGTCTTGCCCAAGAAACAAATATAACAGAGCTCCCTAAGTCTGCTATATGCAACAAAAACGTTGGTTTTTTAAACAACACAGCAAACCAAAACTATTCAGGCACACTTGCTCTCAAACTTTTTGGAGAAATATAGGAAGTGCATAATCAAATCCCATTTACAAAAAGCAACTTTTAAAATCGATCAGCAACTGTGGATAATATATAAAGTATATATTCCACAATCAACCCTTAGCTATTAGAATAATTAAGACTAGCTGATCGATTATTTGTTGAGACGACAAGACATAGAAATATTATACTGGGTGGTGATTTTAACTGCACACTTGACCCCACAATGGAACGTCACGGTGCTATTTAAAGATATACTGAACTATGTAAAGGGCTGAAAAAGATCATTAAAAATTTTCATCTCCAAGATTGTGACAATTTTATAAAACAAAAGGTGGTTATACATTTATTATACCCGAATCTTCACACTTCAGTTCACGATTAGATAGAATATATTGTTCCGCGGGGATCCTGAAGAGGCTGAAGGAAACGGTGGTCAGGGGATAGTTTTCTGACTCAACAAATTACCAATAGAACAACAAACTGTAATATGCTAAAGTGGTGGGATGCGTTGAAGGTAGATCTTAAAGAGGTTATAGTCTTATATATCCGACAAAAAGGAAGACAGAACTTATCGAAATAAGATATCTCCAGGAAGGAGAAAAACGTAACTTAACAGCTTATCGCCTATTGAAAGACATAAATGAGTGGTATCATAACAAAAAAGAAATATGTTTATTAAATTCTAAGCCCAACAGCTTACTATCCAACAAGATATTCTGAGAATGCATCAAAGACCATTATGGAAAAAAATATAACACTCCCTCTTTAAGTGGAGACAAGAAATTCCATCCATATCACTTGTTGAAAGAAAAATAATCATAAACCAATTTTGAGGCTATTAGCTTTGGAATTTTTTTCACTTTTTAGTGAATTTTTCGTTAAACGAAAAATTTTTAGCGAATTTTTCGTAAAACGAAAAATTCACTAATGAGATCTTTGTTTATACAGGGTCACTGATGGTCTATGGTAGGTTAGACGTTTATGGAAAACGGGACATATGATTAATCTCAAAATTTGGGTACTGCCATAAATAGGCACGACCTGTCTTTCTACAATATTTTTATTTTAGTGGTATTGCCGCTTCTACTCCAAAGTAGTAATAACTTTCTTATTTTCAATGGGACACCTGTATATTATTTTTTTATAATTGTAATTTCTTTATGATCATTTTTTCTTAATAGCTTTCTATACCTATCTAGATAGGTTTTCGAGATAATACTTATTAAAAAAAAATCTCAGAAAAATGGTCCCACTAAAATTTTAATTTAGCTGCTATTTTAACCCATAGAAGGCTGAAATTTTGCCCACAGTTTGGAAAGCCTAGTATTTAATAGCTACCTAAAAAATTCATTTCATGTGATACAGGGTGGTTTAAAATTGATGATTTTAACGTGACACGCAAAAAAGGTCAAAACTTTATTTTTTAAAATAGGACACCTGTATATTATTTTAAAATTCTTAAAGGCAATTAAATTTCCTCTAAGTTGATGTACCATAGTGGTATACCTAGCTCGTCGAGTTTTCGAAATAATCGCAATAATTAATGAAAAACACGATATCTTTACATAATTTGATTTCTGATTTGACAATTGCTTAATTGTTTACTGTGTTTGACAGACGCCGAAATTGTAAGATTCATTTGCGATTTTCCACTTAATATTTATTTGAAAACAAGTTAAGATGGAGCGAAATAATTACTCAAATAAAGTTTTGATGACACCATTTATCCATCATGGACAATGTGACAAAATTGTAGCAAGAACATGTAAGAAATTTAATGAAATGTATCATGAATTGCAACCAATGAGCGAAAGAAAGGTAATGCGAATACAAGATAATTTTTTTTCAATTATTATTTATTTTTATATTCTAAACATTTTACAACAAATTCTCAAAATATCCCCCATTGACTTCTAAGCACTTCAAAATCCGGCGATGTACACCATCCATTATCGCTTTATGTATTTCATTAGCATCTAGTTGGTTGATGCAATTGGTCACACGTTGACGTAGCTCCTCTTTAGTGTTCACCGGTGTCTGGTATACCTTTTGTTTTAAAGTACCCCAAAGGTAGAAATCGAGGGATGTAAGGTCGGGGGACCTTGCAAGCCAATCCCATGGGCCCAAGCGCCTAAACCAGTGGTCATTAAATATCTGAAACAGCTCACGTGTTACCTCTTGCGTGCAATGTGCGGGTGCTCCATCCAACTGGAATCAAGAAGTACGGAAATCTTCTAATGTTAAATTTTCCAAAAAATTTGATACTACTGTCCTTAAAATGTGGAGGTATTGACTGCTATTTAATAGCTCATTGTAAATGAAAAATCTTATTTGGTTGTCTTTTAAGAGGCAAAAAACATTAAAACTAAATTTTTCTTGAAAGCCCGTAGGCTTGACCATGCGTGGACTTTGATCGGCCCAAACATGTAAATTCCTTCTATTGATAATGCCTTCTCTCGAAAACTTGGCTTCGTCTGTCCATATTATTTTTCTCAAAAAGTTATGATCCTCTTCAATGCGTATTAGGAGTGTCTCACAATGTTGAATGCGACGTTGGTAATGATCTGGTTTCGGGTGTTGAAGTGTTGTAAATTTAAAAGGACGCATGCTGTGATTGGCCAGAATCTTTTTCACCGCATAATAAGTAAATCATATGCTGCACTTTGGATGGAAGTTTGTGGATATGCGTGGAAACAGGCTAAAACGTTCACTATATTTTCTTCTTTCGACGTTACAGGCCTTGACAAAATCCGAGTTGCCCCAAGTTTTGAACCATAATTGATAAAATTATCTTGTATTCGCATAAACTTTCTTTCGTTCATTGGTTGCAATTCAGGATACATTTTATTGAATTTTCTGCATGTTCTTGCTACAATTTTGCCACATTGCCCATGAAGAATAAATAGTGTCATCAAAACTTCATTTAAGTAATTATTTCGCTCCATCTTAACTTGTTTTCAAACAAATATTAAGTGTAAAATAGCAAGTGAATCTTAAAACATCGGAGTCTGTAAAACACAGTAAACAATTAAGCAATTGTCAAATCACTTGGCGTTCCATGAGCAACTAATTTAAATTATGTGGAGATCATGTGTGTTTTTTTAAACTTGACGAGTTAGGTATACCACTGTGGTACATCAATTTGGAGGAAATTTAATTGCCTTTCAGAATTTCAACTAATATACAAGGTGTCCTATCTGAAAAAATAAATTTTGGCCCTGTATAACATTAAATCAATTTATTTGTGTAACTATTAAATAGCAGGCTTTTGCAAACTGTGCCCAAAATTTCAGCCTTCTATGGTTTCAAATAGCAGCTAAATTGACATTTAAGTGGTACCATTTTTATGAGAAAACAAATTAAATAAGTATTATCTCGAAAACCGGTGTAGATGGGTATAGGAAGCTATTAAGAAAAAATTATCATAAAGAAATGTCAATTCTAAAAACAAAATAATATACAGGGGGTCCGATTAAAAATAAGAAACTTGTTACTACTTTTGAGTAGAAGCGGTAACACCGCCAAAATGAAAATATTTTAGAAAGACAGGTCGTGCCTATTTATGGCAGCATCCAAATTTTCAGATTAATTCTATGTCCCGTTTTCCATAAACGTCTAACCTACCATCGACCATATATATATATATATATATATATATATATATATATATATATATATATATATATATATATATATATATATATATATATATATATATATATATATATATATCGTATCGATAACTCAAGAAATGATGGGCTGATTTTGATGAAATTTGGTATGTACCTCCGCTTTGTAAAAGGCTTGTATAAGTTCGTTAGCCAGGCCAAACAGACCAGCTTTTCCTGGAAATTTTTTGTATTTCTGAAAATAACAGAGATATGACAGCCAAATTTGGCACATATATTTCCACTATCAAAGTTACCCCACATGCCGAAATTCAGATCTCCAAGTTGAAAGAAAAAAAAAGCTGTAGACATAAAAAATATTTTGGGTGCTACTGGTCATCAGAGGAAAGCACAAGAACAAAATCTTTTATGTGACTAACACAACCAATTGAATATTACATACAACCGTTAAGTTTTATTGACGCAAAAAGGTCACGAAGTGGCAGAAAAAACATTTTGAAAATTTTATCATATTTCTTCTTAAAACGTCAAAGTCGCGATTTGAAACGTCAAAATTTGCAATTTTCAGACAACGAATTTGAAACAAATATGGATTATGTGGAAGATATGTCATACTTAGTGTGTTTTACAAAGCCTTAAGCTTCAGCTTCAACCATCATTGTCCTTCATTTTACTAAAATATTTTCGGAAAATCCATTTCAAATAGACCCTCTTTCTCATACTTCGGTAGTAGTTTCACCTATAGATTTTATCGTTTAATAGTCTATATTTCAACAAATTTTCGTAAAAAAATTCGTTATTGAGAAGACCGCGACTTATGATTTTTTTAAAGATTTCTTCAAATTAGCGCGAACTAGAACCCCAAAAACCCATATACGGGGTCAGTTTCAGTTTTTGTCTGTTCACACATATAGAGGGCAACGCATTTCTACGGTAAACTTTATTATACAAGATATGAGAAAAAAGTATATAATCTCGAGAGGCATCTTATAAACCTATTCTGATAATCACAGGGTGGCCCATAAGTTGTTGGTGATACACACTTTCTTTTTTTAATAGAACACCTCCTTATGTTATTGCATTTTTGTGTTTTCCATCAAATTGTAATGCATGTTTGTAAGAAAAGAAATGATATCGTTCATTGTTTTTGAGTTATTTCAATTGTTTTCAACTTTTAACGTCATTGGCACATATTTCAAACACACGACGAATTGTGATACGGCGTTTTTATCAATAGACAGCCGAGCCCCATGGAAATGACGCATTCAGAGAGCTTTTTGTTTGTATTACTCGTCGAAAAAAACGAGTTGCCGTGTGCAAGCACTCTTGGATAGTGGCTGTATTTTAAATGTTTTCTCAGAAATGTTTTTAGTGTTTCTGTAAAAGTATTTTTGTAAGATTTTTGTGATATGTTGTTGATTAATAATAAATGTTTAGGAAGTTATTGTAAAAAAAGTGGTCGAATTTTTGCGAAAAATATAATTTAGTGTGACATTACTGAAGTGAATTTCTGCAAAAAAATGGTGATTTTTGTAAAAGAAATTTTGGCCAATTTTCATTTTAAAAAATCTTAATTTAAGTCCTAAAGCTGTTTGGGATTAATTATATCTTGGCAGGTGTGTAAATAGCTTAAAGAGGTTCGTTGGCCAGGAAAATCGGAACAGTTTTTTCTGGAACTTTTTAAGTTTATTTTCGGAAAGTGTTTGTACTTTTTTAAACAACAAAGCTATTTTAATGAAATATGTCACATTGTTACTACTATATAGGTTATACTGCCAACCAAATTCCCTTCTTTTAAAAACAAGACATATTTTCCATTACAAACATTTTTACGAGAATTCGCTACCATAACGCACTTGCTGCGTCCAGACTTTTTTGATTCGCAGGGATTGATTCGTTTTAAAAAATGTTTACAAATTTGATATGGACAAGAAAACATTGGACAGGGGTAAAAGACCTTTGTGTGTCGGTCGACGATGGGGGATTAGGTGTTGTGCACCTGCAGGCAAAGATTGATACATTTATGTTTTACACTGTAAATAAAATGATAACGACTTCAGAATCACAAAAATGGATAACTGTTATAGAGCACTTTATAAAAGAATTCAAAGGCTCTGGCGTTTCGTTGCAAATCTTTTTTGGAATAACTTCTCTAATTGTGGAACGAACAAAGATACTTATTTAATCAACGCCTTGCACAAAGTTATTCAAAAATTATAAGACACTGTAAAGAATTTTCCACAGTCACTTCAAGATATAAAAACTATCCCTCTTAGAAACACCAATGGTTATAGGAAACAATACCACTGCAGTTTACTGAAATTTGGGAGGACATTGGTTTCAAAACCGTGTCAAATTTTATTGAAGACGATATAGGTGGATTTCAAACGATTTCTTAAAAGAAAAATTGGCTACCAGTTCAAATGTTACTAAACAATTTAATAACCCATTATCAAGAAAACACAACTAATGATAGCTGCGAGCTTAAGTTAATAGCGTTGTGGTTTCTTCAGATAAACATAATTCATTTAAAAGAGAAACTTGGAAACAGATCCAACAGAGACTTACAGCAAAATACTTTGGGATCGAGAAATTAATGTGTCGCGCATGGACGGATGACCAAGTTATATCATCTTACTTTAGTCCGTTAGCTCCAGGACATGATCCTGATGTAGCATGGACGTTAGCAAAAAATCGATGAACCGATTTTTCTTAGCAGGATCGGAGTAGCGGACTCGCAAAACTGCCCATACTGTCCAGGTATTATGGGAACAGCATGTCATATAATCATGTCTTGTCAGAAAATAAAAGACATCTGGCGCCGAGTTAAAATATTGTAAAAGAAGCTGTTGGAACGCCAAGAAATTCTAACTACAAATTTATATTGTGAGTATCCAGGAAACTCGTTTAAGCACAACTTGACCAATTTTTTAATTAACATTGCAAAGTCAAAGATCTACCGAGTGATAATTGACCTTTTCAAAGACGCAAAAGAGCCACCTTCCTACATAACAGTATTCCAGAATAGAATCAAATGCCCACTGACAACAGAATTCTCATAGTACTCGGTAAGAAGCAGATCAAACAATTCAAATATATCTGGTGCGTCAACGAAGTGCTTTGTGTAGTCACTAAAAATTAAGAAGTACTGTTTTCTGTTTTTTAATACTAAAAAAGACTAAAACAATGGTCAGTTCTTGTTTTTGTTTTCTTATACATAAAACGCCACATCTATAATTTTTGTATCTGCATATGTGTGTGTGTATGTAGGTGCATTGCATGCTTATAATATACTTATTTTTAAGATACACTCTTTCCATAGCCTACTACGACAACAAATAAGACCCAAAAAATGACTAAAGCATATTAGGCATTTTTTATAAGAAAAAAAAAACAAATTATTCTATCTATTTAGACACATCTGTAACCCACAAGTCCCTAGCTTCAATATCGTAACTTATAGTGAGTGTTTACAACTTGAGTGAAAAAGAAATTTAAAAAACGACTTTTTGAGAGTGTCCTGTGTAAACGCTACTGAGTGTTTTGCAAATATTAGATTACCAGTGGATTAAGAGTTACCTAGTATATCCATTCACAAAATATCATCCGCATATCTTATACAGAGTGTGCATAATAGGGAAATATTTATCTAAACATCTAATAAGGGGACTGTTCCGTCCTACCTATTGCGCCGTAAGTTTCGTTTCCAACCACTCCCTTACTATTCTTGCAATATGCATAAGAGCACCATCCAGCTGAAAAATCATGTCCTGTCTCAGTCTTATAGGTGTATCTTCTAAAGCGTCCCATAATTCGTTGTTTAAAAAGTTCAGAAAATTTTCTGCGTTGAGATTTTCCTCAAAAAAGAATTTTATTGTGGAATATGCCACAACAGTCATTAATTTTGGAAGAGTTTTGCGTCTTACAATTTATTATCCAATTTATATTTTGATCGGACCAACAGCTTGAATTTTGGGAAGACACCCCTCCGTTAGTTGTGAAGGTAGCTTCATCGCTAAACAGTATATATATATATATATATATATATATATATATATATATATATATATATATATATATATATATATAATTTCTGTATTGTTAGCTGGTAGTTTATTTTTTGTTATTTTTTAATGTATATTTGACAAATGTATTATTTCAAAGTTTTAACATAGATATTAATAATGATAATAATAATAACACGCACACGCACCCACAATAAGTTTGAACACAAGACGATAATGCACATTCTGAGCATTGAGGGATAAAAATTTTAAAATAAATAAAATCCGTTATTGCTTATTCTATAGATAACTGTGTTTCTTGATATCTAAAATTTGTCATCATTCCAAATTTGTAATGGGGTATACTTTCAGGTGGTTTTTCGATATGTTTATTGTGTGTGTCACTGTGTGTGTATGTGTGCATGTGCATGCAGCGTTAATGCATGTGTAGTAAGCCTCGCAAGCGCAAAACCATAAAGAGCCCACCTTGTGTACAAAAGAATAAAAAATCGTAAAAAGAGTTTTAACATGCCTCAAATTGTCTCCAGCAGCCGAAAGCACATGCTCTCTACGTGTAGCAACTGCCTTTCTCGAGTAATGAAAATTTTGCTCTTTAAAAGTCTTCTAATAATTTCATAGCACCTGGCCCTGTTTCTAGTTACTATAAAATCGCGCACCTTTCGAATTGTTGACCACCTTAGTGGTTTAATACGTCGCCAATTCAGCACATTTGCAAATGGACCGAAATGTATGCAATATGAAATTACTTATTTATTTTAATTTATTTCTATATAATCATTAAGGTGGATTTTACAGAGTACAACACAAAGAAGCTACAGTTTCTACTAATACAATATAGATAATTTATTAGTTTCTCCACTTCATTTAATAATACATAATTTTACCCCATGTCAATGGTTTTAGATTTTGTAGGTTAATTTATTCTCATGCCTATTTAACGTTCTTGCCCAGAACGCACTAAAGATGTTAAAAAAGTAAAGACCACATAAATTTTCTACACTCATAAAGAATATGACCGAAACCCCGTTTCTAGGTAAAACACATTGTTAAATACAGACGTAGAGACTATTTCTCTGGCGTCACAAAGGTTTGTTTTCTTCTCCGTAACCTTTGTGAAGCCAATATCTACGTCTGTATTTAGTATGGAACTGTTTTACCAAGTAAGGGCAACAACAATTAATGAAAATACTTTGTAGCAAACTCCAATATATTTAATTTTTGATAGCAGCCGTTTTTTTTAAAGCTAATATGACTTATTCCGTTATTGCAATGAGAGAATAACATCAATTTCGGGGCGCAGCAAGTGCGTTATGGTAGCCAATGTTCATTAAAGCCTTCAAAATCGAATAACTCAATTTGCTATACACCTAGAAAGATTAATTTTGGGATATAGTAAGGGCAATATATCTACCAAATTTCACCAAAATAACTTTATTATTTAATTAGATTTTTTTAAAGAAAAACTGGTCCGATAGGGTAGGCTAACAATCTCGTCCAAGCTTTAAATAAAGAAAAGAGACGTGCCGAGTTTCATCAAAATCGGATAATTGCTTTTTGAGTTATCAGCTGGATATTTCAAAGTATATATATATATATATATATATATATATATATATATATATATATATATATATATATATATATATATATATATATACACAGGATGTGGGATTTTGACCCTCGCCATCACTGGGAACTCAGACTGAGATACAGACTGGGTTAAATTAGACAATAGTTGCACAATTACAAGGGCAAGTCGAAGGTACTTACAGACTTAAAAAAAAGTTTCATAGCTTTCTAGATATAAGGGAGATACGAAAAACTGAGGTTTTCCCCTTTGTTTAATCTTTTTTTAATATTTTCAAAAACTACGCTGCCTGAATTTTTATACAGGGATATAATTTGCTATTGTGGTTGCCATGGTGACCTTAAAATTTGTTTAATATTTATTATTTGTTCATAAATGTAAAAATCCATACATGAAACGTCAGAGAATAAACGTTTATAAACTATACAAACTGCTACAAAACACACTAAAAAACAGATAAAAAACTCACATCAGGTATAACGCGACAAACAATTAACAACTTAAAATTACCTGACCTTAAAATTTGTTTAAATTCATAATTTTTATTTATTAATTGGTCATAAATGTAAAAATCTACACATGCAACGTCAGAGAATACACTTTTATAAACTATACAAACTGTTACAAAACACACTAAAAAACAGATAAAAAACAGGTATACCGCGACAAACAATTAACAATTGACCTTGACCTTGACCTGACCTGACCTGACCTAACCTAAAAGCTACAAGCACAGATCTTGAGAGAAGCTACTATAAGGTCACTATGTGATCTTGAAATTCAGTAAAGCTGTAAAAGGTGTTACTAGGCACAATATTCTTGAGATGATGCCGAAATGCCACAGAATTTTCACTTGTCATAGAAACGGGTAGCGGGTTATAAATTTTACAACCGGCGATTTTCGGAACCTTGAAATGAAAGGCATGACTGCACTTTTCCAGATCGATGCGGTTGGCAACTCGTGTCTGGCAACCACGGAGTTCCCTATTTTGAGGGTATTCCCACCTGTGGTCATGCACATACGTCAGTATTTTAAATAGATATATTAAAATAATAGTAAGGATATTGTTTTAAAAAAATGTTTTCTCTAAACGGCACGTCAAAAAGTGATTTAATAATTCTATTTTGGCAAACAAATACTCGCTCGCAGTCAAATAACTGACCCCACACGCATATTCCGTATTGAAGACGTGAGTGTACTTGTGCATAATAGTACGCAAGCAGGTTTTCCTTTCCCAATAAGGCTTTTAGTTTCGATAGACCAAAGCAGGCGCTATTGAGCTTACCGCAAAGAAGATTAACGCAGTTTGACCAGGATAAATGTTCATCAATAGTGATACCAAGGAAACTGCTACTATCACTATAATTCAAGGGTGCCCCTATAAATGATATTGGTGGCATCTGTACTGGGAATAATTTATGATGGAACTCTATACAGACCGTCTTATCTGAATTGATTATAAGTCTATTAGTATCGCACCACTCTTTAAATTTCAAATCTCAAAATAATGATATTTATATCAGAAAGTAGACCTTCATAAGACTCATTACTAGTAATTATCGTAGTCTGCATACATAAGCACTTTTCCCTTGTCGTTAAAGTCAGGGAGATCATGAATACAAAAAAGAAAAATAAGTGGGCCTAGCACACTGCCCTGTGGAGTACCCATGGTTGTAGAACAAACCTCTGATATCTCACCGTCTCGTTCAAAATAAATCCATATGTTAGTCAAAAAATATCTTATCCATCGATTTACACACCCACGAATACCCAGATGTTCAAGTTTGCTACAGACAAAATGTATGTTAAGCGAATCAAATGCCTTGCGCAAATCAAATAAGCCTATCGAATATTTCTTTAAGTCCATTTTATGGATTGACAAGATCAATCGCAGCATCTTCTGAGGAGTATTAGGATCGAAAACCATATTGTGACTAATGAGGTCATGTTGTTTTAAAACATCAACAATATGGTTGAACATAACTTTTTCAAATATTTTTGAAAACACACTTAGATCCTTGACCACCTGTAGTTGTCAATTAACAATCTATCTCCACGTTTATGGATAGGTATACCTTTACCCAATTTTAAACATTCCGGAAAATCATCCTGTACCACTGGACTGTTCATAATCTCTGCAAGAGTTGCGGCTATTACTTCGCCAATATCCTTTAAAATCAAACTAGACATCTCGTCAGGGCCAGCGCACCTTTTCGAAGGCTTAGTAGTTATGACATTGAACATTTCATACGGCGAAACCGGAACAAAAAACAATGAAACACGCCAGCTAAGTTTTGTTGATACAGTGCAATGCTCAGATGGAGTATTAAAATACGATGTAATATTTTTTCAATACCATGTTAAAAATGATAACCGAATGCATTGGCAACATCATTCGCATTATATATGTGCTTATATTTATTCTTTAAATGCATATTTATCTTCATTTATAATCTATTCTGTATCTGACTAAAGATGTTCCAAAAAGTCTTGTTTTTAGAGGAATTTATCGTATCAGCAAAATTCCTTTCCTTTTTAACTACATTTAATTTTTCGCGTAGACCATCAGAATTGATAAACTTATTTAAAACCGACAAAATTTCTAGTTCATTTAATTTATCTTTAACCTTTTCCGTGTACATAAAATTTCTACTCTTACCACAAGAAGTTACGGTTCTTGTGCATTTGGAAAATGCAATATCAAAGCACTAATAAAACTGTTGCCAAAACAAATCAAAAATTAAACGAATTTTATCAATCTTTAAAAACAAAAAAGATCCCGAAAATTCCGTAGCCATCAAATCATTAATAACTATGTTTTCCAAATTAAATTGGCGGTATACAATTGTACTTTTCTCATGCACATGCACATCACCCACGCTCCAGCTTATAATCTGTGATCATATATTCAGGTTGAAAATTTTGGTATTTTCAATAATCAGGTACATTCCATATGCAATAGTCAATTGCACTAGTGCTGCATTTAGAACTACTAATGGCTACACGCGTGGGTCCGTCCTTCAGCGAGATGAGGCGATAACCAATAGGGAGCTCGCGCAGAGACTTACTGTCTTTGTCATTACACAACTCATCAATGTATAATCACCACAAGCAAAAACACCCTCGTAACGATTACAAACCTCTGCAAGTAATCCCGCCAACCGCTCCAAAAATACGTTAAGCTCACTCTGCGGGGACCTGTAAATGTTTAAAATACAAACATTTCTGTCACACTCGACCCCACAGCACTCAAACGACATCTCAAGAGAATATTTATCTACTAGCTTAATTTCCTTACACCTAGATGATAGGCTATGAGGTTGAAACACGGCTGTACCTCCCTGTATTTGTTGCTTTCTGCAAAATGAAGAAACCTTACTATAGTTATTTACACTGAAAAAAACCTTATTTTGCTCACTCATTATCCAATGCTTAGTCAAACAAACAAAAAGTGTCTCACCACATCTTAAAAGAATTTCCAAAAGGTGAAATTTCTTTTTTATACTCTGAACATTTAAATGAAAAATGTCTTTGTATATTGCTCCAAAGCGTTCCTTGATTCTCTGTCGGTCCTGTCGTAGCGCAAATGGTAGATAAGAAGGTCGCAACGTCCTTGGGTTGCCGATGTCTGAAAAAAAAAACGATATCTGCGTACTAGCACACCAGTCGCCAAATGCTGGAATAATTAAGCAAATCTTGGAGGGGAATGTCGGCACCGACTTTAAAAGCAAGACTGTGTGTTTCATCACGTTTAGGCAATTCTTCCACTGCTGTTGAAACTTATCCTCCAAATGAGATTCAGTATACATGTTGTCGTTTCAGGATCCATCCTTCACACACATAATCATACTTTTTGTGCAGCTGCCGCAAAGTTGATATCGGTGCAATCCTTGACTTTATTCTCCACTAGAGTCTGTATGTCCCACTTCGCCTGTCAGTTTTTGGTACCTCACGATCTTGTTAAGCTACGGTTGTCTTAACAGGTACATGTTGTCGATCTTGTGACCCGAAGTCTTAATTTAATTTAAACGCATTCGCTGTGACACCAGTAGTTCCAAGTTTGGAAATATCAACCATATTTTGAAATCCAAATTTCACATCGGCAACATGGCATTCTGAACTTGGTTTCTTTGAATAATTACGATATTTCAAAATATCAATTAACGTTTGTTGATTGTTAATTGATCTCTTCTGTTGGGCAATAAGTCTCTGAACGTAACTCAGGTCAGTTCGTACATTATTTAATTCACATTTAAGGTGTATTTCACTTACCCTTTTATTGAGGTTAGTTGGACTGATATCAGCAACACTATCATAGAAATCATGTTTCTCGTCATTATCGAGGCTTTTTTATAGACCTGCAAACTATTTCACTAACTGTTACACCACCAGGAATAGTCTTATTTATAATTATATCTATTAATAGTCTTTCTTTAGTTTATACAATTTACTAACAGTTTCACTGTTGCCAGCCATGCGGCCACTTCTTTTATTGATTACTTTTCTTCATTACTTTCTGAGTCGCGACTGTCAACTTTTTTCTTTTATAGACGCCATATTGAATGTTTGCACAATAGTGTTTTTTTATCGTAAAATGATATATCACTAGACGCTGTTTTTCCAGCATTTCTGTTAAAAATATAAAATTTTTGTTTTTTCCAACAAGATGGTGCACCAGATCACGAATCGTAATCAACTTTATTAGTAGTATTTTTGACAAAAACTGGATTGGTACTAGTGGTCCTGTGCAGTGGCCTCCTAGATGCCACGGATCAGTTTACGTCTGAAAAGTAGATAATATAAATTTTAACTAGTCAATGCAAAAAGACACTCTGCCCGTTTTACAAACGTGGATAAAAGTTAATCCATTGATCTCGGATCAACTACTATGGTAACCAAAGAAATGCAAAAGCATCGAGTTTCCAATCTGGCAACACAAAAACTATCCATAAACTAATTAATTGACAATATCTGGCAAGATGATGATGCCCTTGTTGCCCAGGCTTTGAGGTTAACCATAAACAAAAGTATTTTTCAAGAATTCCACAGAATATAGATATTAGATTATATCTGGCGAATCTGACAAAGTTTAGTCAAGCAGTGTTGTCAGAGCGAATGTTTGATCAGAGGATTTAGGGCTAGACTAGGTACCCAGTTGTTTGTTGCCATGGTTGTTGCTTCAGGATCAAATCTAAGCCGGGCTAAAATCGTTTGTGTAACTGACGGTAAGCGTCATTAACACAAAAACATCTGTACACCGTAGACTTATCACCTAAGCAATCATTATATTATATATTTCATTAAATTTTTATTCAAAAAACATGAAAATAGATCAACACATCAACCCAGTAAACACATAATTATAGTTGCAAATGAAAAATCAAAGTAATTGTTCGAAATGTGCGCCGTTTTCTTGGATACATAGACGTGTGTCTTTTATAATACTATTTGTTGCGCACAGCAGGAAGTTCTTGTTAATATTATGACAAGGTCCGATAATTCTTTACTTCATAACTTGTATAGTGTGTACTGGCCTCTTGCAAACTTCATTTTTTAACCCCAAAGGAAAAAAGTCGAAATATGTGCAGTCGAATCACCTAGGACTCTACTACACAGTAAACTAGTACCAATCCAGTTGTCAAAAACACTATTAAATAAATTGATCACGATTCGTGTATTATGAGCTGGTGCACAGTTTTCTTGGAAAAAAATTGATTATTTTTGATAAAAATGCGGGCAAAACACCATCTAGTGATACCTTATAGTAACCATAAAAAACCCAAGCATTTTGGTGAAAAAATTCAATGAAACGTCCATTAAAGAAAAAAAGTTGACTGTCGCAATTCAGGAAATAACTAATCTAAACAAATTTTAAGGCCACCGTGGCAACCACAATGGCGAATTATGTCCCTGTACAAAAATTCAAGCATAGTTTTGGAAAAATAAAAATTTTAACGGGCCTTGGTTTCGTATTCTAGTGGCCCAAATTCGTGCTCATTAAAAAAATTGTTTGCAAGGCCCATCATAGTACAACCAAGTTTAGTAGATGGTTTTCGTTTATCAACGTCGTGAGATGAGGTCAAAACTAATTACATCGGCCAAAGTTAAATTATGTTCTTATAAAGTCACACAAAGCCTTTAATAGGGTTTGTTAAGTTTTAGATCTGTTAATGTTTCCGCCTAATTTAGTTGTTCTATGTTGGGGGAATTGCTGCAATACAGCTGTTTCATGTAATTATTAAAGAATTTTACGAGGTCAATATTATCTCACTAACCACGGGCGCCAGAGAAAAATTTTATATAAAAAATCGGCATGTTTTGAGGTCCCCTACACGCATACATTCTGTGTCCATTGCGTTGCAAATCACCCTATATATATATATATATATATATATATATATATATATATATATATATATATATATATATATATATATATAAATGTATGTATCCACACGATAACTCAAAAAGTTATTAACCGACTTTGATTAAACTCGGCAGAAATCTTTCTTTTATTAATGGCTTGGACGAATTCGTTAGCCAGCCCTATCAAACCAGTTTTTCTAAAAAAAAAATCTTTCCGAAAAAAAAGTGTATCTCAAAAAATAACAAAGTTATTTTGATGAAATTTGGTTCGTAATTTGCTCGTACAAAAACTGAACTTTCTAGGTTTATAGAAAATTGAGTTATGCAAATTTGAAGCATTTAATGAAAATTCGCTACCATAACGTACTTGCTGCGTCCCGCTTTTTTTTTCAAATGGAAAAGAACCAAAATAATAAATATATGAGATTTTCTGAAAAAGCAACTAAAATGAATATTCTGAATAACAAAACTATCAATTTTATTTTGATCTCTTTCTTTCTCTACTACTTTCCTTCTGACTCTAAAATTTGATTGCCTTAGTCAATTAGAAACAACTTCCTGAAAAAGGTTGTCTGTGATGGTAAAGTTTCTGCGGACAGCATCTGAAAAACAATCAATAACTGTTAAATGCACTGCAATACCCAAATAAGATAATCATATATTATTTATTCGTAAGCATATTCTTCCAAGTTCAAAACACCACCCTCACGAACAATAACCATATTAAATAATTGATATCGGAGTGAGGTCGATGCTTACTGTAGCCCCAAGATCACACATAACCATATTTATTGAAAATTTTAGTGATGATTATGTTGAATATTCAATGGTTGTATCTATCTTGCTTAGATTTTCATATTCCTGTTCTATAAGCATTTAAAAGATTTTGACTAATTCATCATTTCGTTTGCATCCGCACAAATAAAAAATGTTCGGGACGCAGCAAGTGCATTATAGTAGTGAATTTTTATAAGAATTCTACACTATTAGTAAGGTATCTTATGAAAGCTAATACTTTAAATTTAAATGGACCTAAGAGATCGGTTTTTGAGATCCCAGTTGGCGATTATTTGAAGAAATTTCTATTTTACATATTTTTTCCGAAACATTGCTGCACGACTATACTCAATGTTTTAGATCCTCAATAATATTCACCATTGAAACGTTCCACGAACGTGTCACATTGTCCCATTGAGACGAACATTTCAGAAACATAAAATGTTTTAAAGTGACGATTATTGTCAGTTTTGAAATGTTTCGGCATGTGTCTTTTTTGTTATTTCAACAACACATCACGAGGGCTCACAGCCTAAATACTATCATACCGTGGGTGTCGACAAGGAGGAAAAACATGTGCCGGCAAGGAATTCCACAACTTGGAAGTCCTCGGGACAAAAGAGCGGGCATAACAAGTTCTATGTCTGGTGACCTGGACAGTACAAGGGGGCATTCGCTCTCTTCCCCTGGTAAATCTGTTTGGGGAAGCAGGTGGAGGAAATATGAAACAAAGCTCCTCTGAGCAGTCTTCGTGCAGATATCTATAAAATATAGAGAGGTCACCAACGGCACGTCGGTGGGCAAGGGGTGGCAGCCTTTAGTGAGGGTAGGGTCACCGATGAGACGTATAGCTCTCTTCTGAATGGAGTCCAGGATAACGAGTGTAGAAGCGGCAGCGGCACCCCAGATGTGGGAGCAGTATTCGAGGTTTGGCCTTATTTGCGAAATATATAGGGTATAGAGATTAGCTGGTGAAAAGTATTTGCGTGCCCGGAAGAGGAAACCTATTTTCTTAGCAGCCGCTTCTGCAATTGATGTGACATGTTGGTGCCAATTGAGATTTTGATCCACAGAAATGCCAACAAGTGAACAGGACTCAGTACTTGGTTGTTCATTGTGATGGGTCTAGGGCTGGTGTATCTCTTATGAGATAGAAAGCAAGACTGAGATTTGGTAGAGTTGAATTGTACAAGATTTATACTTCCCCAGTCTAATATTTTTTGGAGATCCACAGAGACAGAACCCTCCATGAGTCTGCGTTTCTCATCTAATTGGGCTAAAGAGACAGGCTTAGAATATTGTATATTTGAGTGGAGGGTGCTATCATCCGCGTAACTGTGAACTGGGTTGGATGTGCTAGAGAGCAGCCACTGATGTGGAGAAGAAACAAAGTAGGGGCTAAAGCTGAACCTTGAGGGACTCCTGCATTAATTAGATACAGTTTAGAGGGGAAAGACAATTCACGACAACAGAAATTCTCCGGTTGAAGAGTAAATTTCCTGTCCAGGTACAGAGTTTGTCAGACTTGGTCCAATGCTTTGGAAATGTCTAGAGCGACAATCTAGGATTTACCGTGTAATTCCATAGACTTCCTACAAGAATGGGTGACAAAGGAAAGTTGATCTGCGCTGACGGAATACATACTGCCTGTCGTGGAGTAGACTGTGTTTTTCAAGAAATTTTGGTAATTCGGTGTTCATATACTTTTCCGTCATTTTAGAGATGACTAAAACAAGAGAAATGGGCCTTTAGTTGCTAGGAAGCGCTTTGGATCCTCTCTTGAGGACGGGTTGTACTCGAGCAGTTTTCCAGTTACTAGGGAATATGACTCTGTTGTAAGATGTCTGAAACAGACGAGTCAGGACAGGAGCAAGTTCTGGTGGGCATTTATTGAAAACAATTGCTGGGATCTCGTCAAGGCCAGAGGCTTTCCTGGTATTAAGAGAAGAGAGCATCTTTCGCGCCTTTTTAGTTTTAAAAATGATATCCGTCACTTTATGCGCGCCATTGGGGACTGCTGGTGGTTGAACATTTCAAGGTGAGTTGAGAGTAGAATTGCCGGCGAACAACGAGGCAAAAAGTTCAGCCTTGCCAAGGGCGGTAGAAACAATTTCATCCCCCGAAAGAGGTGGGAACGTGCTCTTGCAGAAATTATTACCAATAGATTTAGCAAGAGTCCAGAAGGGTTTGTTGCTGTTGCAGCTTGAGAAGACTTTGTTTTTGATGTGGTTATTAAACGAGTTTTTTGACTCAGAAATAATGCGGACATAGCGGTTTCTTGCGTCGTTAAATGTTTGACGGTTTTCTTGACTGGGATTGTGTAGAAGCGGTTTGTGAGCTTTGACCTTTTCAAGTCTGGCCTTGTCACAGGATTTAGAGAACCAGGGCTTTTGAGTGGCTGAAGAGCTTTTCTGTGTACGTGGAAAAAATAATTCCATGCGAGCTTGGATAGTTTCGGTGACGTTTTGTGAGATATCAGAGGAGCCAGGATGAGAGAAGCAGACAGACTCCCATGGAAATGAGGAAAAGTATTCCCGCATTTCGTCCCAGTTCGCGGGGTTGTAGTGCCAAACAATACGTGGGTGTGATGACTCTGCGCCCACGGGTTGAACTGCGCAGGAAGCAGTGACCACGCCGTGGTCTGAGCGACAAAGGATGGGGGGGGGACTGATGTTTTATAGTATTCAGGTTTTGTAGTAAGAAAGAGATCCAAGGGATTTTAGCTGTGTGTTGGGATGCGAGGAAAGTAAGTAGGTTGCTGAACCATATTGACTAAAGAACTGCTGACTGCGAAGGCCTCCGCTGCTCTCCCTTGTGGATCAGTTTTTGAAGATCCTAGCGATTCCTTATTATGGACATTAAAGTCACCAAGAATAGTGACCTCGGAGGAAGGATACTCAGAAATCAGATGGTCGGTTTTTTCAGAAAGTTAGTGGAAGAGCTGGACAAAGTTGTTGTCTGAAGAAGGTGACCGGTAAATGCAACAGATAATTTAACTTGCAGCCCTGAGAGAGAGTTTCATCCAAAGTATGTCTTTTCCCCCAGCTTTCAAATTGGGAAGTCTGGTGCAGGGTAGATTGCTACGGATGTATGCGCACACACACCTCCATGCAATCTAAAGGAAGCAAGAAGCTCATACCCCGGGAAATTAAGGTGATTAGTGGATGTTTTTTGCACCACTGATTTGGGTTTCGGTGAGGAAGAGGAGTTAAGGCCTATTAGCCTGGAAGAAATGGTGGACGGAGTTGGAATTTAGGCTATATATATATATATATATATATATATATATATATATATATATATATATATATATATATATATATATATATATATATATATATATATATATATATATATATATATATATATATATATTCGAGAAGGATATGTTAAATCTTGATGCCGGCGCCCCCTGCACACCCCTCTCGCGGGGCGCAGAATGGAGGGGTATTTTATCTCCGGAATCTTTTGCACAAGGGGGAGCCATCATGATTTTTGTTTACAATGGAAACTCATACAGCACAGGATATTCTCAGAATGTTCTCACAATGTGAGAACATTCTTTTTTCAGATTATTTGTTTCGGAATGTTCTAATAACATTTATGGAATTCCAAACTTCAATCTTGAATATTCTGAGTACATTCATTCAATCACATTCTAAAAAAATTCTTCATAAATATACTGAGAATATTTGAATAGATTATGATACCGCATATTCGCTCAGAATGTGCTTGAGATGTATTTATAATATTATATAACTTTAAAATTTGATGAAAAAGATAGATGATGATTACGGTACAGTGGTGAGAATTATAATTGTAACTATTTTGCATGTTTGATTCTGTTACCTGTCTATAGTAAACACATCCGAAATTGTATATTTAGGCAATCAACTATTTAGGCATGGAGCGCATGTCCATGCCGCCGAGAAGGGAGATGGCAAGATGGACGCTAGACGTAAATAAAAAGTAATGTCAAAATTAATGGTCTGTTGTCAACGTTGTATAAGGTTATATTCTAACATAATTAATTAAAAATAATAATGTGACGTTAACACGGAGAACTGTGCAATTGCAAACAACATAGATCCAGAGTACAGAAGCAACTAAAACATGGTGTGAGGTTATTAAGAACTAAGACGCCCCTAGTAAAGAAACAAGTTTTAAAGCACCTCCTGTAGTTCACACTCATGGTGGGTTAGTCAATTTTGCTTGAGACTGGATAATTTACTAATTAGGTACACCTACATTGTATAATATATAATTTAAAAATTGTGTTATGTTCAATAGTACGTAAGCCATGCAATATAACCCCCCACAGTTTGATGTGGATGGACTGGAAAAGTGCAAAGAATACTGCAAATCTACAGAATTGTCTAAGCCAAGATCTCAGGCTTTTTACTCCTGTGGAAGGCGTTAATGCTGTAAGAAGTATCACTCTACAGTGTAGAAAATGTGGACCGGAACATATGGAAGATGAATGTACAATAAAACTTGCAATATATAAGATACGGAAACACTTTGCCAAAGTATGCCTTTACAACCAGAATATCCATATCGAAATAGCTTTAGAAGTCAAAATCAAGTCCGCGAAAGCAGAGCAGAAAGCAACCATACAAGGGAAGGGGCAAAAGGTCTGATCGATGACAGTTGTAGTTTTGTCTAAGTGCAAGGTAGTGTGTTTTTGTGGCATGTCCTGGCCAATTTAGTTGTATTCTATAAAGGTGTAAGTACTATTGTGTAATGAAATTCCTTTAATGCCACACTGAAAGCCTGTAGGATCAACAGTCTAGCCAAATTTCAAGTTACTTCAGCGGGGGTAACCGTGATTATTCATCTCGGAAACTTTGTAATTGGCTATTACATTTTTTGGCAACTCCAAGAACTGTATCTTTATTTATTTGATTTCTATGTTATTGAAATTATAATTGTTTTATTAATATTTTATTCAGACATTTCATTGTGTTTGTTATAAGTACATAATCTGAAGTACGTAATCTGAATAAATGTGCAATACTCGAATTGTTCAGGTATTACGTATCTGAACTTGAGTTTACAGGTGTGTGTAGCCACTGGAACAATATGGTAACCAAAACAATGGTGAGTGATTGAAGTTCAAATTCTAGCGTTTCGGGCTTGCTTATACGAAAATATATAAAAGGCCAGTTAAATGGTGGAAAATCAGTAAATTTTGAACAGAAATCCAATATTTCGTATCTTTGCATTTTCTTAATTTCTGTATAATTCAATAAATGTATACCTACAGGGTGTTTCGCATAAGAACCGATACAGGGCAGGGGCATGTAAGTAAACGTAAAATATGGTGATTTAACGCAACTTACCCTTATATTAAGTTCCACCCCTAAGAAGTTATAGGCCTTCAGTGCGGTTTCAAATTTCTAAAAAAATCAATATCTCTGTAATACTTTAACTTCGAAAAACCAAGTTTAGTACCTGTTTTGAGTGTACCAAGAGCATTAATCAATGGTAAGTAGAGTTCAATTAAGGCATTTGAAAGGGTTTATTAGGGGTAATGCACCCTTAAAATGTCACAAATTTTTAACAGATTGGTAGATTTAAGAACATATTTCATTTTATGAGGAATATTACTCTAAAACTTTGTTACTCCTGTTATTTTCAAGAAAAACACGAATAAGTAAAGAAACATATTTAATCAATCTTACTAAAAATCATCGAAACTTAAATATTTGCCAATAAACTTGTGCATAGGTCAAATTTGACAATCAGGAAAGAAGTGTGAATAAGTATAATTTATTAGAAAACAGACAACTCAAACAACAGAAAAAAAATGCTATCGATTAGTTATAGAAATTCTTCAACATGATAATTTCACAGGCATCTATTGAGTTTTTGATGATTTTAAGTAACATTAATAATATATGTGTCTTTAGTTATTCGGGTTTTTCCTGAAAACGACAAACGTTTTTTTGAAAAATAACATAAGTAAAAAAGTTTTATAATTTACTTCCCCATAAAATGAAATAATAATTTTTTAGATAAGCCAATAGGCTAAAAAATTCTGTCACATTTTATGGGTGCATCACCGCTATTCAACCGTTTGAAATGATTTGTTTGAACTCTACTCACCAACGAATAATGCTCTTGGTATACCCAAAACGTGTACCAAATTTGGTTTTTCTAAGTTGAAGTATTACTAAGATATTGATTTTTTTTGAAATTTAAAACCCCACTTTGAAGGCCTATAAGTTCTTGGGGATGCACCTTACTATAGGAGTAAGTTGCGTTAAATCACCATATTTTAGGTTCCCCTACATGCCCTGCTCTGTGTCGTTTCTTATGCGAAACACCCTGTATATCTTTTTTAAACACGCAATGTTGCCATGAGTATATGTATGAACATTTTGACAAGATTCATTAAATGTTCGTGGAACATTTTCAGAAGATACTGGGAGCTCCTAAGAATATTATAAATAACATTCTAAGAACCTTATTAGTATGACAGAATCTGTCCAATTCTCATGTTCATAGAATGTTCTATGAACATATATTGTATCATATGAGAATGTTCTGGGGAAGTTTGAATATTCTTTCCAAACATTTCTGGTATATTCTCAGAATGTGTCTGTGCTGTCTAGGAACCGACTCATACACCAGAATTGGAAACGTCCGTTGGGACTTTACCGGCCCCTTGATGTAAGGGGTGTTACTTCCTCGGGCCTGAAAAAACCCTTATATATATATATATATATATATATATATATATATATATATATATATATATATATATATATATATATATATATATATATATAAACATATAAAAATTTAAACTGACCGCGGATATGGATTCCAGCGGTCCTAGAAAATTGTGCAAAGTCTCACCATTGATATTAGTGAATTTTTTAAAATAAAAATTAATTAAAACGTAACTAAACGATTTTAAATTAAACTTGGCATGTACCTTTCTTTTATTAATAGTTTGGATGAGTTCGTTAGCCAGGAAAATCGGACAAGGTTTTTCAGGAAAATTTTGAGTTTTCTTTCGAAAAAAAAATTTGTCTCCAAAAATTACATAGCTATTTTGATGAAATTTGGGGGATATGTTGCCTTAGTAAACTTATACGTAGGCACCAAAATGCAACTTTCTAGGTTTATAGAAAATTGAGTTATCAAATTAGAACCATTTAATGAAAATTCGCTACCATAACGCACTTGCTGCGCCCCCAACAATTTTTTTCCTCAGTGAGTAACAATTGGCAACATAAATAGCCAATAATACAACTAAGTATAAACATTTAATAATGTAATTTGTCAAATCTAAATTATAACGGTTTCATGTGTCGCCATCTGCACGTGTCTATGAAAAATTGAATTATACATAATAGTTTCCATTGAGTCATGACGATTAGTCAATGAGTACAAGTTATTTAGTTGCAAATCTCTAATAGGTAGTAGAAGATAGATTAGTCAATCGTGCACTAAGTGAAGATTGGAAACTGTGATGATCACTAACAAGTAAACTTGGAGAACCCAAATCACATCTTTTAAAGACTGGTGATCGTTTTACTAACAAAGTTAGCCTCATCGGGGATGAAAAATTCAGGGTCTCAAGGTGTCCTTTTTTAGTCAATGGTGGTGCATCAGAGAAATTAATTCCCTACGTTTACACTAGGTTGCCTAGCATCATCGACTAATTGTGGGAATGTTTAGCTATCAATGGAGAGATGTCGCACTTTTAAGGCAAGATCAAATAAACATGGAATAATACATCATAAACGAATGCATTTTCTTCTACTATTTATTTTAAACTTTATTTTATTTTGGAATGCAGAACGTAACCTATGTTATCCTATTTACAATAAATAACAAGTACGTAATATCATACATTGTGATGCATTACATTAGTACAAAAGTATTTCACACTTAATTTTTCCATTGGGAATCAAAACCAGCTGCGGTGTCAGAATCAGAGTCGTTTCCAATAAAATGAGATACACTTCTTGTTGATTGTTTCGGCGTTGTGGGAGTACTTTGAACACCACCAGACTCTGACATTCTCTTTGATTTTCTCTTGCTTAAATATCCTTTTGGTGCTGGCATATTGCTATCCTTTAAAATAAAACTTATTTTTAGTAGGCAGATTATCAAGTTACCTACTTACACTTCTTTATAAGGCAGCAGGAAAAATAAGAGATTTGTATTAATAATGGAAAAAAGCTGCATACTCAATAATTTTCTTAGTTAGTAATTATTAGCAGGTATATAATTCACCGTTAGATTATGTACTTTAAATATATATGTCACAACTCACAAGCTATTCATTAAAGAAAACGAGTCATTATATCAATAAATATGTACGATGGTAAATCTTTATGCTCTGCCCCTAACTTAAGTAATGAAAGGCCAGCATGAACAATTAATTATTCTTATATTCAACTGTTTGCTATAAGTACCTACTATCTGGAGAACCCAATTCAACACAATCCAGTTTTTAGAGCTGACCATCGTTTCGCTAACAAAGTTAGCGACATCAGAGGGATGAATAAACGATTCTCTTCATCACCATTTATCCCTCTGATGACGATAAATTTGTTAGCGAAACGATCGTCATGTCTAAAAACTGTATTGTGATGAATTGGGTTCTCCAAATTGTATTTATGCTATTGTTATACCATAAAATCTTATCAGCAATATCAGTGAAATGCTCTATTAGATCAAAACATTTTTTGATAGTTTTAGGATCTTCTGCAAAACTACCAGACCAAAGTTAGCGTCATCAGAGCGATGAATAAACTGAGTTTATTATAAAAACTGTATTGTGATGAATTGGGTTCTCCAAATTGTACTTATTATAACAAACTGTTAAAAATAAGAATAATTAATTGTTCATACTGGCCTTTCATTACATAAGTTAGCGGCAGAGCATAAAGATTTGCCGTCGTACATAATTATTATAAGCTGAGTTCATTACGAACTCAGTTTGTTCATCCCTCTGATGACGTTAAGTTCGTTAGGGAAACGATCGTCAGGTCTAAAAATTGTATTGTGATTAATTAGGTTTTCCAAGTTGTATTTATGAATGCTTATCCACTCATCACAAGTTCCAAACTTTACTCATTGTGTTTTTAAAAAATAAAATGTTTCTCCAACTTTTTCAAACCACTTACTTACATACACTTCCACTTCATTATCTCTTGAAAATCTCTTCATCCTGACGAACCTTTTGAGTTTTGGAACCAGCATGTAGTCGCTCGGTGACAGATCATGCGAATATGGAGAATGCTCTAATAATCCGAACGCAGCGCTGCTGATGGCAGACATTACGATAACTGACTTTACTTGATACATTGTCATGATGAAGGCAAGTACTCATTTTCACAACTTTTCGCGTAGTTTTCATTCGTAGCTTCACGCCAGTTAATTATTAAATTGCCATAGTACCTACTGGCCATTTATTGTGGTGCGTTTTTTCAAATAATTAAATACAATGACACCTCGAGCTACCCAGGAAAAATGAGCATCACTTTTCCTATTTCTAAATTTGGGGAGCAACTGTGTGTTACTTTAATGCTATGGCCTTTGGTATCTAGATCATAGTGATAATAATGAACCCAAGACTCATCGACAGTTACAAAACGGCCAGTAAGGTTTCTATCGTGTGCTCTGTGCCTGTCTAATGACTTCGCACAAATCCAATACGATTTCTCTTTTGTTAATATTCGTGGAATCCATCTTGCATACCATTGTCGCATATGAATTAGATAGGGTCTTGTATATTGTTTGGTAATAAAACCTGTTTATTCTGATATCTGCCTGATCCTATTGCGTCGACCATACAACACACAATCACGCATTTTCACAACATTTTCTTGTAGTGACTCTTATGATACGGCCACTGGAATGTTAATTTTCGTAAGAAATGACGTTTGAATTCCCGATGCTACTGCTCGACTACATGGTAAAATTGGGCAGTTTTACTAGGTGTCTTCACAATATATTTGCGAATTTCGGCTAGATTCATAGATTTATTTGTAGGTACTAATCACCGTTCTTTGTCCCACTCTTTCGATTTCCAACAGATGTAATAACTCCCTAAAGTTCATGCGGATTGATTAGTGTTTGACTAAGCAATATGAAAATACGGAAGGTATAAACTATTATCTGTATAACCAGAAGTCTCACCATATTTGAAATATTTTTTATAAAACATCTAAATCTAAATAAGTTATCTCAGTAGATGATCAAGAAATACTGAAAAAATAATCCTTATCATAAGTTGTAATGTAATCGTTAGGTAGGAAACCTTGCAAATTATTAAATGTTTCATACGTACTTGATTAACATTATCTGCTGATCCCCAACCTTTGTGCATTTTTTCACTCATTGAATCCACTGGGCTAACAGTTCCTGCACCGACTCCTAGAAAATTACTGAAAGCTTCTGTTGTTCGTTTCACTCTGACGTTTAGAGAACCTATTCTCAGGAAACCCAAGTCTTTTTCTGAAAAACAAAGAGTCATAAAATGTCAGTGACATATTAAACTCAACTAAAAATGTTCAGTCAAATGTGTACATTAGACCTAGGTGCGGGCCAGAGATTGTTTATTTGAATGAACGAAGATTGGAACCTGTGGTGAACACCGATAACAACAATTTGGAAAACCCAATTCATTATAATACAGCCTTTAGACTGGACGATCGTTTCGCTAATCAAGTTCATCAGAGGGGTGAATAAGCTTTTCATTCATCCCTCTGATGACACTAACTTGGTTAGCGACACCATCGCCTGGCCTAAAAACTGTATTGTGATGAATTGGGTTCTCCAAATTGTACTTGTTATTAACATTATTTGTTTTTGTCTTTATATATATATATATATATATATATATATATATATATATATATATATATATATATATATATATATATATATATATATATATATATATATATATATATATATATAAACACACACACACACACACACACACACACACAGGGTTAGTAACGTCTTTCTTAATACGGCGCTATAAAATTTTAGACGGGTTCATACGAACTAAATTCAGAAAAATTAACTTTAATTGTCAAGAAAACAGACAAAACCAAAATAAAATAAAACAGTAATAATAATTATTAACTAATTAAATGTTCAAAATGTCCCCTTTATCAATACACAATTATTGGACTCGCACATTTCGAGGGATTTTATTACATTAATTAACAGGGGCGGCTGCTCAACAAGTGCGCCTGTGCGCGCACACTGCCGCCTGCCGTGGAAAAAAATATTTTTGCTATGCTATATTTTAATAAATTTTTATTTTTTTACCTCCTGCATTCTACACAAACAAAATTAGTATATCGAGGATCGCAGAGTCGGCAGCCATTAATACAGAATCAGAAGAAGTATAGTGTGTTAATGGTTGCCGACGTTATATACATCCATATATACAGTCCTGCGTCGGTGTGTATTCTTCGGCGCTCTACCTAAATGGGAAACTTCAATACGAAGTGATCGACTATCTTCGTCAAAAACGACCGAATAAGCAATCCCGTTGTGCGATTTAAAATTCCACACTTGCAGCACAGCATAATATATATATATATATATATATATATATATATATATATATATATATATATATATATATATATATATATATATATATATATATATATATATATATATATATATATATATATATATATATTGAAAAGATACGTGCAGTATAAAACGACAAAGATCACATATTGTCATGTTTGAAATTATATAATGCTAACCTACATAGGCGTATCCGTTTATAAATATATAAATTAATAGACGAGTAAATGAACATATAAATAAATATAATAAAATTGAAAAGATACGTGAAGTATAAAATGACAAAGATCACATATTGTCATATCTTTATATCAAACAACACATTTAAAATTATATAGTTAGTTAGTAATTATAAAAGGAAAGGACGTTTTAACTACTATAACCTATAACTAACTAGAGGAAAACTTGGTAAGTAGTTAATAATTATTAAGTTTAGTATGTATGTTTTTTTTATAATACATTTTCGGGGAAAAAGAGGGGAGCCCTTAATTTTTTTTCTTGCGCACCCCAAATGCATTAAGGCACGAGCCGCTACTGTTAATTAAGCTGGAATGCATAACCAGTCTTGTTTCGCCAATAATTCTAGCTCTGCGGTCTTTTAGATTTAATGGCCTATCTTTGTAGACAACATTCTTTAAGTGGATCTAAAGCAAAAAATCACATGGCGTCAAATCGGGAGAGCGTGCAGGCCACTCTAGAGACCGACGGCGTCTAATCCACTTTTCTGCGAAAACTTCATCCAAATATTGCTGCACACACCTCCCAAAATGATTGCGAGCTACATCTTGCTGGAACTACATTAACTGGACCCACTAAAACCCCAGCGTGTATAATTTCTTCTATTAATAAATTTAAATATTTTTCAGATGTTATAGATTTCCGTCAATGAAGGGTGGACCAATAATACTGCTGCCTAGTATACCAGCCCATACATAAACTATATGTGGTCGTTGGGTTTGAGCCTCCTTCTGCTTGACCAGTCACGATCATTATAATAAAATCCATGCTGTGTAAAAGTATCTTCTCATATGAGAAAAGAAAGTTTCTACCAAGTTCGGATTCTCATTGAATTTGCCCTTCATAATATAAAAAAATAAACACACCTCTCAAAATGGCTGTCTACAAATTTTTGTACCAGCTGCACTTTGTACAGGAGAATTTTTTGTAGGAAATTTACCACAGATTTTTGTGAAACATTGTGTAATGTATCCACTTCGTTTGCAGACAAACGAAGGTTGTGATAAAAAGACAACAATACATCTAGGCCTTATTACCAGCAACAGCTGTTTTTGGTCTTCTTATGGTTAGTTTATCTTTGACACTGCCAGTTCCGTTAATGTTTTTCAATAATTTGGAAACATATCCTTCATTATCTTGTGACCGGTCGGGTACACTCCATAAAAAACATGCACACTTCTTTATAACTACGTTTCCTGTCACCATAGCCCACCATCATAATTATTCCAAAATCTAGCTTTTGGCCCAATTCTGCCATCATAATAATCATTATTAAATTGCAAACATTCTCAATTTTCTGATGTGAAGCACTCTTAAGTATTACAAGTTGCTAATCAATGTTTGCAATTGACAGCTCCAGATACTTCAATTTTTTTCAGTGGGAAACCTGATAAGAAATTGAACAATTAAGGCCAACCGAAAGGGGTGATTTTTAAGAAAGTTAATCTTTTCTCATTTTTTTTTCTTATGGAACTCGATTAAAGTTTTATGGTCCATATCAAGATATATATATATATATATATATATATATATATATATATATATATATATGTGTGTGTGTGTGTTTGTGTGTGTGTGTTTTATCCGAAAATGCAAACAAATCATATCTTACAATTTATCAGGAAATACAAGTGCCTTTCCATAATTTTTACTAACTTCACATATGTATATTGTATATGGTGGTTTATATATCGACACGAAATTATTGGTTTTCTTGTTTACTTTTGTGTTAAGGAATTTTGTTTCATTTTGATGAGGTGGTTGGTTATGTTAAATGTGTTACTTTATGTGTACTGCGTGTTGCCGATGAATTTATGTATATTGAACGCATCTTTATGAATTCTACTTGTCAGTGTTTAAAAATCATAAATTTTGAAGCATAGAGAAATGCATAAATAGAACGTTTGCTCAAAAATTATTTTTCTAAAATAAGATACATATAAACACATGTCATTTACCTACCCTATTTGTTCTGTTTCTGTCTAACGGCTAGCTGAACTCTCATCTCAATGGGCATAGGATCACTATAATAGAACTTTGTGTTTGAAATTGCCTTTCAGAACTGTTAAGTTTTATGGTTGTTGATGTTTTCTCAAATTAAGTTATCTATGAAATTTCTTTTTGCACCAAGAAAATTTTATTTAAGATGAACAAATTCGTAAGTTGATATAATGGTTTTCAAATAACATAACAAATAGTCCACTTAAAAGAACTTAGTTAGCTTCCAGCAAAAAAAAGTAATTTAGTGTACTTATTTTATAAGGGTTTTCTCTTAACACAAACGGATTTTTTGTATTTTTTTTTGATACGGGAGGGGGAAATGTCCCATGCAGACCTCATTCACGACACCGTAGTGCGTGGGATATCGAGGTACTGTGAGACTCGTACTCACTAAAACACCATCCCTAGGTGTACCGGACCTTAGTCCATACCTTTGTCGGAAAGATTACATGCTTTCTTATTACGTTTCTTATAGAAACACAAATGATCATCACACTGTAACTTAAAAGTTTTTATGTTCACGATACCTGAAAACGCCCTCTATTATCTCTCTTCATCACCGTCCTCTGACCACGATGTTCTTTTTTTAATTTCAAGTTATAAGAATAATACTAAATGACATTTATCCTTGTTATTATGTCGTTGTTTGCATCAAAGGGATATAATTCATTCTTGCTATTCACTTTGACATTCACGACAATAGTTCTGCTTATATAACCTGTTGCAGTTATTTTGTTTACTTTAAAACGTAACTATGTACCCTTGTAAGCTGCTTTAAAATAAATCAGTAATTCGTATGTATGTATGTGTGTATGTATGTATGTATGAATGTATGTATGTATGTATGTATGTATGTATGTATGTATGTATGTATATATATATATATATATATATATATATATATATATATATATATATATATATATATATATATATATATATATATATATATATATATATATATATATACATACATATAATAATTGACTTCAACTTTCACTGCTTTAACTCTATTTTTTTAGACTATTACTCTCCTTTTTATTTAATTTTACGGGACCGTTTCAATATGCGTCCATCCTCTTTTCAATCTGTCAGCCAAGAGAGTTACAAAATATGAGAACCAACGTTCCCATTACAATCTTTTCTGGCTGCCATTTTATTTTCATAGCATTCTATTAGTGTCAACAGTCTTGCATATTGTTTGTCGGGTGTCCGCTGTTATTTGTCCAACATTTTGACATGTCTGATATTTGCCATTTTAAAACAAATTTTTGAGTTTTCACTCTTTTCTGAGTTTATATGTAACTTTGTTAAAAAAAAAAATTCCCACGCATATTGAAATAGGATCCCTGACGTTCCTTCAGTATAACTTTTATCCCGCGATTATTTAGATTAAAATTCATTTTCCCATTGTTTTGATTTTTGATTTTAATCTAAAATTGCCAATAAAATTCATATAGATCATCATATGGGCTTTATTCTTAACGCATGTGCTAGGACATTTATTTACCTTTATTCTTTTAGGCACTTATCAACCGATATTGGTTTTTTAACTATATATATATATATATATATATATATATATATATATATATATATATATATATATATATATATATATATATATATATATATATATCGCATTTTGTGATACATCTTTTACAACTTTGAAAACAGATTCTATAATTAAACAAAACATCTTAAATTGATATTTACATTTAGATTTGTGTCCAAAATTTGCTAATAATTTAGTATATTAGCTCATTCTCTGTAGTTTTTGCACTTAGATACATACGTTAAAATTACATTTCTACCCTTTGAGTTAATTTCACTGATAGCGTATTAACTTACTTGTGAGTCTTTAGATTATGGTTTACTATCTTTAGAAGTACATTTTTGCTTACTTTTCACACTATATAGGCCTCACATGCTTCACTTCTGTCTTTGCCTGGTCCTACTTCGTTATAGAAGCCAATATTGACTTTGTATCACCAACGCTTCCTTTACACATATCCTTTCTACATTCTGTACTGAGATTGTTTTTGACAATCATCTACCTGTTTACAAACAGTCTTCTTCTCTTTGACTGTAGTTTAGTCTACTTGTTATCTTACAATGTGTAATATATATAAATAATTACACCCATATTTTATTCTTTTAGGCAACTTCAAAAATTTTCCTATGCAAATTTTAAAACAACCAATATTATTTTTTAAGGAACGTATACCTAAATTTGGGATATGCATTTAAATTACATTGTTTAGGCATGTAACCTTGCTTAGCAAATGGTTGATTATGATATATGATATCTATATCATATCTACGTTTTACTTCACAAATTTATGAATTTCTCTTTTTACAATTAGATTTCAACATTCTCCATGACGATAACAATGATTGTGATCTCTGTGTGTTTGTGTGTGCGCGCGCGCGCGCGTGTGTGTTTGGTGTCATGTGCATCTACATATATGTATTTACTTTTTCAATTGGTTTCAATTTGTCAATATTTTCAAATGTTAATACAACACACACACACAGATATATATATATATATATATATATATATATATATATATATATATATATATATATATATATATATATATATATATATATATATATATCTGTGTGTGTGTGTGTGTGTACGTACATGGTGTTTCATTAGGGGTGAAGAGGTACCATATCGCAGGAATGGATGGTCCAGGAGATCTGTGAGAAAATCCTGTTAATGAAAGTGGCTAAGGGAAAATTTTCAAAATAATTTTTGACTCACTAACTCTGCCGCCAGGGGGAGTCATTGCTATGGTCATGTGAAATAAGGCATTTTTATGTAAAATATCCCTATAAAAGCTCTCAAAAAAATAATTGTGTTAATCTTACTGAAAGTCCACATCTTTTTAGTTTAACGCCTTTTGCTGTAAGTACTAAAATAAGAGCAGGGGAGAGGAGGAAAGTCTACTGATGAAAGTGTACATAATTTTGGTTTGGCTCAGCCGAAAAGAAAGGAAGGTCTGCTAGCTAAAACGAAATGATAGGAAAGTCACATTGAGTTTTGCTGCCCTCGTCAGAGGACGCTATTTGAAAAATTTGCATCCTTTTCAATTTCCCTTTAAAATTTTAAATAGAATGTCATAGTTATTATATCATAATCGAAAAGTATAACAAATTTGTAAGCGAATATGTGAAAGATCCAATTCGATACCTACATTAGTTATATCCAAAAGAATAATTAAAGTTAATTGACGTCAAACAATTGTTTTCAGATACGCTATCCACCCTTTCACCGGAGAGGCTAAATACTATAATAATTATCGTGTTGACAAAAGCAATTGCTCTCAAAATCGGCTGCTTTCCAGAGAAACAAACTGAAATGTCACTTGGTTTATACTTTGATCAATTCTCTTAACATAATTATCTTGGTTTTATGTGAATTGTGAGTTTGTTATTCTTCGCATTTGGGGCTGCATCATCAAAAATGGCTTATACCAAGGCCGAGGCTTACGACATGCTTGTCGTATATTACCAGTCTTTTGAAAATGCTCCTCTCGCGGAACGTGAATATGCTGTCAGGTATCCAGAATGAAAACCCCACAGCAGAAATCTGTTTCGGCGATTGGCAGAACGTCAAAGGCAGACGGGTAGTGTACATCCCATTCCAGGGACCATCAGAAGACATCCAGCCAGGAGTGAAGTTAACATTATAACCGTTCTCGCGTACATGCAAGTGGATCCGCTCTTGAGCTATAGATAGATTTCTTTGCACTTAGGTATAACTTGCACTACAGTGTTCCGCATTCTAAATGATTTTAAAATACATCCCTACCATGTAGTTCTACACCAGGCCCTTTCAGATACCGATTTTGACAGGCGGCTGAATTATTGTTATTGGTTGAGAAATATGCACTACGAAAATCGCCAATTTCTCTCTCAGATTTTGTGGACTGATGAAGCACTTTTCACCAGTTGTGGCAATGTTGATTTGCGCAATATACATTAATGGTCAGAAACAAATCCTCACTGGATGGAAGAAGTGCATCAACAAAACACGTTGAATGTCAACGTGTGGTGTGGAATTGTGGGAGAAATTATAGAACTGTTTATCTTTGATGGTCATCTAAATGGCGACTCGTACTTAAGCCTTTAACGCAATAACCTGCCTATCCTTTTGGATGTGCCTCTTGATATAAGAAGACCCTTATGGCATCAACATGATGGATGCCCGGCACATTTTTCACGAGTCCGTGATTTTTTAGGTGCTACTTTCCCAAATCGTTGGATTGGAAGTGGCATATTCATGATTTTACGAGCTGAATTTGAAACTGCCGCTTTCAGCATTAAAAAAATATATAATAGTTGTATCTTGCGAAACGGGGGTCATTTTGAACCTCTGTAAAATTTCTTTTTTGGTTGTTTAACAAGCTTTCTACTATTTCATCAATATGGCGAAGGTGTTTGGTATTTTTATTGTTGTTTTGGCCCGTTCGCCATTAAACAGGCTTCAGATCTTGCGTTTGGCATGGTTTGGACCAGACCTAAGCCTGGACAATGTGTGAAGGAGGACACACAAAAACAAGAAAACAGATCCCAATAAATTATGAGTGTGAAACAACACAATGAGTTAAAAGATGGAATGAAAAAGTTAAAAACTGCACGATTATGGAGACAATTTTATTATTTGCCATAGAACGCTTGATCATGGAGCTTCGGGAATAATTGTTTTTCATCAATTAACGTTAGTTATTCTTTTGGTTATAACTCTGAAATTAATGGATATACCAAATTGAATGTTTCACATATTCCCCTGCAAATGTATTATACTTTCCGATTATAATATAATAACTATGTCATTCTATTAAAAAAATTGAAGGAAAATAGAAAAGAAAACAAGTTTTTTAAATAGCGTCCTCTGGCGGGGACAGCTAAAATCAATTTGACTTATCGATCGTTTCGTTTTAACCGCAGACCTTCCTATCCTAAACAAGACATTTTATCCGATTTGGTTGAGCAAAATCAAAATTATGTACACTTTCATCAGTAGACTTCCCCCTCCCCTTTGGCCCTAATTTTACGAGTTACATAAAACATAACATCCTTGAAGACAACAAAAGTTTGAAATGAATTGCCGTGATACAGGAGGGTCGAGTTTTGTAGATTCACGTCGGTCTCGTTAGTTTCAAATGGAATATCCTGTATATTGTGTTTCTATGATAAAGACAACATTACTGGCTTTTAAAAAATACCATACATGATACTTCTCTGACCATTAGTTTTTTTTTTGTAAATTAGACATTTCCGAATGCTGAAAATCTATTTGACTTTTCGAGTATAATGTTATCGGACCCAAATTAGTGTCCGTTCTACGAAAGTTTTACATTGTGATTGTGTTGTAATAACACAGTTTTTATAAATGGACACTATTTTAGAATTAGTGACTTAAGAACAACTTCACAAGATAAGTAATATTTAAGTCTTTTAGAGCAAAACATGTTTTCATGGGGTTGGAACAAACCAATAAAGGCTAATTTAACACCGCGGCTGCCCATTTACAAGCTATTTCTAGGACAAACAGTTGCGCAAAAAATTGTCTCCTTTTAACGGGATTAAAATTAGCAGTAGATCTCAAAAATCATTATATGTGTTTTTCTGATTCATAATAGGCATTATAATAGATTTTATAGCATTAAGAAAGACGTCCTTTGTTTTTCAAAGACTTAGGGAAAAAACAAAGGGCATAAAAATAGTCTGATTTGCAATAACGGAAAATAACTTTAAAAAATAAAAAGTGTTTGAATAAAAGTTGGTGGACTAACTTTCTTTACATAATTGCGTGGCCTCGAAATTTTTCGACAGCATATTTATGCTGTAAAGGTCATAATTTTAGTACCTTGGTAACAGTGGCGGCTGGTGATAAAGGGCACAGGGGCACGTGCCCAGCCTAAATTTTAATAGAAAAAATATATTTCTTTTCTTTTCATTTACTACAAATGACTGTTACAATAATATCAATTAACTAAATACGACAAACTATCCATATTATTACATACTAGTACATATTTTTCTAAAGTCAAATTTCCTTCAATAAAGAATGCTCCAACTAACCCATCGCCAATAAAAGACGAATGTTGGACAGGTCGATAAAAAAGCGTTGCAGGAGGCGTTCTTAGAGAATTAATTAATAATGAGTTAATAAATTTTTATTAGACCACCGTGGTATTATATTTCTTACTCGGATTTTTTATTATCAAACTCCACTAAAATTTGATGACTCTGTGTGCAGAATAGTTTGTAGATTCCAAAGATGTGTTTCCATTTGAAAGAAAGTTGGTTTTTACCAAGGTGACAAATATGTACTTATGTAAAAAAAGTGTGGACGCAGTAAGTCCGTTATGGAAGTGAATTTTCATAAAAATGTTTTTAATAGCAAATGCGAGCAGGCATCAATCTGATTATCGGTATGGTCTATGTAGTAGAAACAATGTACTATATTTCATCAAAATTACTTATTGTTTGAAAATGTACAAAAATTTTCCGAAAAGAAACTTTCATGTTGGTTTCCTAGCCAACAAACCTTACGTTAATAGCAAATTGAAATTTGAAGGATTTAACGAAAATTCGCTACCAAAACGCACTTACTGCGCCCGGATTTTTTTCTTACTAACATGCATCATATTTCGATAAAAAATGCAAAAATGCATTAAGGAATCTGTTCTGCGAAAATTAGCTAAAAATTATAGACCGTTAAACCATAAACTTCACTAAACCTACAGCGAAAGCATCAACTTTGTCCACTGTGGCTCCAGAGACTAACTAAAAGAACAGGCCCACGGTAACTTCTGCCTGTCGTACGAGGCGACTAATCGGAGTCAAGCAGGTGGTAGTGGACTTTTCCTGTACGTGATAGTAAAGGATTTTTTCACAACTGATGAGGTACCACCCCTTACATCAAGCGGTCATTGAAGTCCCAACGGACGTTTCCGGTTCTGGTGTATGAGTCGGTTTCCCTTATAAACAAAAATGATAATGGCTCCTCCTTGTACAAAAGATTCCGGAGATAAAATACCACTCCATTCGGATCTCCGGGAGAGGGGTGTACAGGGGGCGCCGGCATCAAGATTTAACATATGCTCGAATATATGTGGCCTAAATTCTAACCTGAACTCCGTCCACAATTTCCTCCAGGCTAATAGGCCCCAACTCCCCTTCCTCACCGAAACCCAAATCAGTGCGCAAACAGCCACTAACAACCTTAATTTCTCGGGGTATGAGCTCCTTACTTCCTTTAGATTGCCTGGAGGCGTGTGCGCATACGTCCGTAGCAATCTACCTTGCACCAGACTCCCCAAGCTGGAAGTAAATACATATTTTGGATGAAACTCTCTCTCAGGGCTGCAACTAAATTCATATGTTGCATGTACCGATCACCTCCTGACAACAACAACTGTGTCCAGCTCTTCGACTACCTTTTTGAAAAAACCGACCATCTGATTTCTGCATATCCTTCCTCCGAGGTCACTATTCTTGGTGACTTCAATGTCCATAATAAGGAATGGCTAGGGTCTTCAAAAACCGATCCACAAGGGAGAGCAGCGGAGGCCTTTGCAGTCAGCAGTTCTTTAGTCAATATGGTTCAGCAACCTACTTACTTTCCTGGCATCCCAACACACAGCTCCAATCCCTTGGATCTCCTTCTTACTACAAAACCTCAATGCTATAAGATATCAGTCAACGCCCTTCGTCGCTCAGACCACGGCATGGTCACTGCTTCCTGCGCAATGAAACCCGAGGTCTCACAGTCATCACACCCAAGTATAGTTTGGCACTACAACTCCGCGAACTGGGACGAAATGCGGGATTACTTTTCCTCATTTCTATGGGCGCCTGTTTGCTTCTCTCATGCTAACCCCTCTGATATATTAAAAAACCCCACTGAAATTATCTAAGCTGGTATGAAATTATTTATTCCACGTATACAGAAAATCTCTTCAGCCACTCAAAAGCCCTGGTTTTCTGAATCCTGTGACAAGGCCAGACTTCAAAAGGTCAAAGCTCACAAAACGCTTCTACACAATCCCAGTCAAAAAAAATCGTCAAGCATATAACGACATAAAAACCGCTATGTCCGCATTCTTTCTGAGGAAAAAACTCGTTTAATAACCACATCAAAAACAAAGTCCTCTTAAGCTCCGACGGCAGCAAACCCTTCTGGACTCTTGCTAAATCTATTGGGAATAATTTCTGCAAGAGCACGTTCCCACCTCTTGTTTCAGGGGATGAAATTGTTTCTACCAAAGCCTCGGTGGTTCAGAGGTAAGAACGTGTGCCTCTGAACCGAAGGGTGCTGGTTTCGATCCCAGGGTTCTCCTTTCACTTTTTCAGTACAAACTGTAACATCAACCGAGGTTCTGGCATTGTAGTTGAGCAAGTTGAATGTATGCACATTCCGCCCTTCGGAGGGTGCGTAAAACCGTCGGTCCCGTGTCCATGCGATGTTAGGCACGTTACAGATCCCTACCCCCTTTACAAAAAGGCAGGGGTTCGGCAAAATTTCCAGGATGATGAGGTGAAACTGCTCCCTGGCGTCGGTGATTGGCCATAGTCCCGGAAATAGGCCGACGTTAAAGAAACAAAACACACACATTGTTTCTATCGGCCTGGGCAAGGCTGAACTTTTTGCCTCGTTGTTCGCCGGCAATTCTACTATCAACCCACCTCCAAATGTTCAGCCACCAACAGTCCCCAATGTCGCGCATAAAATGACATATCATTTTCAAAACTAAAAAGGTACGAAAGATGCCTTCTTCTCTTAATACCAGCAAAGCCTCTGACCTTGACGAGATCCCAGCAATTGTTCTCAAAAAATGCGCACCAGAACTTGCTCTTGTCCTGACTCGTCTGCTTCAGACATCTTACAATAGAGGCATATTCCCTAGTAACTGAAAACTGCCCGAGTAGAACCCGTCCCCAAGAAAGGATCCAAAGCGCTTCCTAGCAACTATAGGCCTATTTATCTCCTTTCAGTCGTCTCTAAAGTGATGGAAAAGTATATAAACACCAAATTACTAAAATTTCTTGAAAAACACAGTCTAATCCACGACAGGCTGTATGGATTCCGTCAGCGCAGATCAATTGCCGACCTCCTTTCCTTTGTCACCCATTCTTGGAACAAGTCTATGGAACTATACGGTGAATCCCAGATTGTCGCTCTAGAGATATCCAAAGCATTCGACCAGGTCTGGCACGCAGCTCTGCTTAATAAACTCCCAGCCAACGGCCTACCACAAAAACTCTGTACCTGGACAGCAAATTTCCTCTCCAACCGGAGCATTTCTGTTCTCGTGGATGGCCATTCCTCTAAACTGTATCCAATTAATGCAGGAGTTCCTCAAGGTTCAGCTTTAACCCCTACTTTGTTTCTTCTCCACATCAATGCCCTGCTCTCTGGCACATCCAACCCAGTTCACAGTTACGCGGACGACAGCATCCTCCACTCAAATATACAATATTCTAAGCCTGTCTCTTTAGCCCAATTAGATGAGGATAGCAGACTCATGGGGGGTTCTGTCTCCGTGGATCCAAAAAAATATTAGACTGGGGAAGTAGAAATCTTGTACAATTCAACCCCACCAAATATCAGTCATGCTTTCTATCTCATAAGAGATACACCAGCCCTAGAGCCATCACAATGAACAACCAAGTTATTCAAAGTAATGAATTTTATTCACTTGTTGGCATTTCTGTGGATCTAAATCTCAATTGACACCAACATGTCATATCAATTGCAGAAGCGGCTGCTAAAAAATTAGGTTTCCTCTTCCGGGCTTGCAAATACTTCTCACCAGCTAATTTATATACCTTATATACTTCACAAATGAGGCCAAACCTGAAATACTGCTCCCAGATGGGGTGCCGCTGCCGCTTCTACATTCGCTATCCTGGACTCCATTCAGAAGAGAGCTATCGGTGACCCTACCCGCACCCAAAGGCTGTCATCCCTTGCCCACCGACGTGCCGTTGGTGACCTCCCTCTCTTTTATAGATATCTGCATGGGCAGTGCTCAGATGAGCTTTCTTCCAGAGTTCCTCCACCTGCTGCCCCCAACAGATCTACCAGGGGAATAGAGCGAATGCACCCTTTTACTGTCTAGGTCACCAGACATAGTACATCTTGTTATGCCCGCTCTTTTTCCCCGAGGACTTCCAAGTTGTGGAATTCCTTGCCGGCACATGTTTTTCCTTCTCCTCCGTACCTCTAAACCTTGAAGTCCAGAATTAACAAGTTGCCTCTTTCCTCCTTGTCGACACCGACGGTACGATCGTATTTAGGCTGTACGCCTTCGTGGTGTGTTGTTGAAATATTTTAAAAAACTTAACCAAACCGACAGCCAAAGCATCAGAGAAAGGGTTTATATGAAATTAATTTTCTATAAATATTTTAGTAAAATGAAGGGCAGTGACGGTTGAGGCTTAAACTTAAGGGTTCGCAGAACACTCTTCTTGCAACATTTGCTTTTCGCAATCCGTATTTGTTTCACATTGTTTGCCTGAACATTGCCAACTTTGCGGTTTCAAATAGCAACTTTGACGTTTTGAGGAAAACTCCAAATTCTTTTTCTTTAACCATAACTTTTTTTGTCTTTAAACCTAGAGACCTTCATTTTGGTACAGGGTTCACCCTTTAGGATACAAACACACGTATCAAATTTTTCCTGGCTAACGAACTTGTCCAAGCCACTTGCAAAAGGAAGGTACTCACCAAATTTGATCAAGATCGGTGCATTATTTTTTGAGTTATCGGTTTCGAACCGATTAATTTTTTTTTTTAGAAAAACTGGTCCGATCCGGCTGGCTAGCGAATCATCCAAGCTATATATATATATATATATATATATATATATATATATATATATATATATATATATATATATATATATATATACAATATATATATACATATATACATATATATATATATATATATATATATATATATATATATATATATATATATATATATATATATATATATATATATATATATACATACATATATATATATATATATATATATATATATATATATATATATATATATATATATATATATATATATATAGCTTGGATGATTCGCGAGCCAGCCGGATCGGACCAGTTTTTCTAAAAAAAAAATTAATCGGTTCGAAAGAAAGGTTTGTATCTCAAAAAATAAGAAAGATATTTTAATGAAATTTGGTAGGTATGTTTCCCTAGTAAAGTCCTTACCACGTACCGAAATTCAACTTTCTAGATTTATTAAAAAGTGACTAATTCAAATGAAGCATTTAGTAAAAATTGGCTCCCATAACGCACTTGCTGCGTCTCGAACTTTTTTAAAATTTCAATTACATAATTTGAATGAATTTTATGTATTCTTTTGTGTAAAAGATATTTAGTCAGTTTTCGCAGAATTTCTTATGTTTCCGTATAGAAATCGTGTTTAATAAGTTATTGTCAAAAAAATGTTATCGGATTTTCGTAAAAAAATACTCGCAAATTTTTATGCATTTTTTTAGAGATATATCTTGGCAGGTGGGTAAATACCTTGAAGAGGTTCGATGGCCAGGAAGATGGGACCAGTTTTTTTGAGAAAACTAAGTTTATTTTCGAAAACTTTTGAACAAAAAAGTTACTTGGATTGGTACATTGTTTCCACAGGTTATTCCGGTAACCAAATTTGATGCCTACTGCTTTCATTAAAAAAGACATACCTGCTATTAAAAACATTTTTGCGAATATGCACTACCATAGCGCACTTGCTGCGTCCCAACGTTTTTATGACCGACCAGGACGTCTATAAGCGGCGCTCACTCCCGACTGTAACACACTGGCCTGGCCAGGAAGCCAAAATTTGTTAGTAACATATTGAGCCCTGCTTACTGAACAAACGAGGCCCATTTTAGATGACCCCCTTTCTTCATTCGCACACAAAAGACAACCGAATATTTACCGTTCACTGGATAGGCTACAACCGGAGAACTCTAAAAAAAAAGAGTCCAATCCAGAAGAACCGTCCAGGGTTGTATCTCACGTGCAAATAGTTTGAGAGCGCTGTCCAGGGTTCCGTCCCGAGTGTAAATAATTCCAGAAAGCCGTTCAGGGTTCTGCTCCGCGTTTAAATAGTTCTACAAAGCCGTCCAGGGTTGCATTTCGCGTGTAGTTTCCAGAACCGGTCGAGGGTTCCGTTTAACCTCCCAGAAACTTCAACAGGGTTCCATTCTACATGTAAATAGTTCCAGAAACCGACCAAGCATTACTATATTACAGACAAAACAACCGTAAACCGATTAGTCCTTATATTTTTTATTGTAAACAGTATAAATAGTTCTAGAAAGCCGTCCAGCGTACCGTTCTGCCTTAAGAAGATACTGTAAAAGCCGTCCAGGGTATCGTTCTACCGTGAAAACAGACCGTAAACCATCCAGGGTCGCGTTCTACCGTAAGAACAGACCGCAAACAGTCCATGCTACCGTTCTCGTGATAACAGACAGCAAATCGACCTGGCAATATTTAGTATTTATTTGGTATTCTTTATATAACGGATTTTCGTGGCAACATTTTGTCGGCACTGAACAAAAATGCACAATAATAATTAAGAAAAAATAGAGATAAAAACTTCAATTTGTAAAAAACTAAATAAATTCTTAGAGGGTATACATTACCTGATTGTTTTTTTCTTCCTTGAATGGCTGAAAATAATTAACAACCATTAAACAAGTGAATATTTTTATTGTCTAACAAAATGCATACAAGCATAAAGTATAATTTTACAAAATTACAAATAACAATCACCAAGTAAAAGTATCTACTAATTAATTGCCTAGTATCTACGAAGGGTAAAATATTGCCTTGGGGAATACTGACTAGAAAGCTATAGCTACATACATAACATCATACCTATAAAAATAGCAGGATGCATTCATGCAGTATATATTTAATAGAACTACTTAATAAGAAAAAAATTAATAAAACATAGATGCATGTGTATAAGATATCTAAAACTTAGTAACAACAATTGTGCATTTAAAAACTATCAACCTAAAAACTATAGTTAAGCAAGGTGAAAATACGTATTACAGAATAAAATTTTAAACTAAAAACATAAACCAACATTAAGACAAAAGATTTAGCTTCAACGGTTTAGCTTAACAAGTACACACCGTTTAAAATGTAATTTTTTAACTGGACAGTAAGGATTGGACTAAAGAGATGTGATTCGAAAGCAGTAACTGTCCGAGTTTTGGCGTGCAGAACTAGTGTATCAATAGCTTTTACGACAGTGCGCATAGTTTCGGAATTAAGGCTGATCTTTAGCAAATGACGTAACAGGGCAGCGTAATTTAAAGTTCTAATTGACACTGTGTTTTTATAGCAAAGGTTTTCACATGTAATAATTTGGTTGAGAAATAATTTTTCCCTTCTTTAACGAGAGCCTATTTCCGCTACTATGGCCAATCATCGACGCCATTGGGCAGTTCCCTCACTATCCCGGAAAATCGTACTGAACATCGTCCCTTCTGTGAGGAGGGCAGGAATCTTTAACGTGCCCAAAATCGCATGATACACGGGACAGACAGATTTACGCCCCGCCAGAAGAGCGGAACGGGCAGGCATTCAACTTGCTTACACAATGCCACAACAGAGATTCGTGTTAATTTCCAGTACGTACGGAAAATACTCTAGGTCTTCTGCTGGGAATCGAAGCCAGAAACTTTAGGCCCAGAGGCACGTGTCCTTAACACTAGACCATCGAGGTTGCGTTAAGGGAATGATATATTATATTTCAGATTCATTCACCATTTTCTTTAAAATGCAATAAATATTTCAGCAAGATGGGGCTCCACCACATACAACAGACGTTTAGGGGCTAAACTACTCGAATTTTTAAAGGCAGAAGAATATACCCAAACGGTTGAATTTGTTGGCTACACCAATCTCGCGACTTGACCCCGCTGGATTTTTTGTGGGGTTACATCGAGGGAGTTCGTGTACAGGGATGAACTAACGACACCCGGGACCATGTAGGATGTAACTCATGAAGTGTGTAGAAATTTAAGTAACAGTGTTATAAAAATGGTACACAGATCGTTTGATCAAACACAGATAAATGTTCGGAATATGTTTGAACATTTATAAAATTCCCAATTGTTGTTTTAATAGATTTTTCACTGTTATTGCCGTTTTTGTTTGTGAAATAATAAAATGTGGTGATTTGGCATAGTCTACTTGTAAATTGCATTTAACACATTTTGACGTTTATGTTTTGCAGAGTGGAAAATTTTGGCACAGGTGATATATGAAGTTTGTCTAAAACTTCATATTGTTTCTCATGTGAAAAAATATACATATATGTATGTGTTCCATTTAGAAAAGACTGAACGCAGCAAGTGGGTTATCGTAGCGAATTTTCATAAAAATCTTTCAAATGCGAAAAATCTTCGAAAAGTTCTAAATCGTATCACAAAAAAAATTGGTTTAATGAAATTCTGTATACATATGTTGGCTTTATGTTGTTACATACCAAAGTTGAATTCTACTGATTGAGAGAAAATTGGTTTATTAATTTTAAAAAATGGGCTACCGTAAGGCACTTGCTGCATCCGAACTATTATTACCAGTATCATATAGATTGCCCGTTTATCGATTTATTGTCTAAAGAGATGAATTGTTTCAAATTTCTTTTGGTAAATAAAAAGTTATAACATATTTAATTTCAATCACAAACTCTATAATTTAAACTGCTGCTATAATATCGCTGAAAAAGTCTATTTGAAATACATTTAGTCAAACGAAGAGAAACCGCCATTGAATCAGAAATGTAAGACACCGTTAAGCACATATTATTGTTTATTGTCCAAAGCCCGCCATCGTTTTAAAATGTTTGTTTAAAAATAACCGATTTTAATATTTCAAATTGTAAGTTTGACGCTTCTAGAAGAAAAATAATAGTTTTAAAAGTATCTTTTTGATACTTTTTTACTTTTCTGTATCTACTAAACAAACTTAATCTTCGTCTGTAATATAACATACCACTATAACATTTAATTAATCGCATATATTACTTTGGTATTTTGACCTCTATGCGACCGATTTTTTTCTTTGAAAGCTCATTACTTTTTTCTTTAAAGCTGTTGAGCTAAATGTTGACGATACAAAAATGTTCGGAAAGAAAACCCTAAATTCTCGCGGAAAAACTTGTCGGATTTTCTTGACCAACGAACCTGTATAAGTCACTTACCAAAGCAACAGGCGTGCCGAATTTCATTAAAATCTGTTAACTATTTTTTCAGTTATAAATAAAATCTGACCCCGGATATGGGTCCTGCAGAACCTAGTTCGCGCTCATTTAAAAAAGTTTTTTCAAAATTCAAAAGTCGGGATCTCCCAATAGTGATCAATAAATTAACAGATGCTACGGCAATCACATTATTATATCTATAATGTGCAACAGGAAAGTATAGAGTTTTAAATCAACGCGTACATAGTGAAAACCTTGCTAATATTTGAACGGGTACCACACTTTAAAACAATGTAATGTCCTCCGATTTAGCTGACTCCCCGTGATTCAAAAAATACCAAAACGCTTACATTTCCACCTTAAAATTATTTGATCAGATATTTTTCCTCATTTAATCTGGATATATTTCATTATAGCTGTTAAAAAGTCACATTTTATAAATCGGTCGCGTTCAATTATTTTTTATCTGTTTTTTGGTTTAATTAAAAAATAATAATATATTTTTTGATAATTTTTCGTAACAACAAATGTACATTAACATTGGTTAATTCAATAAGCAACATTTACAATGAGAATGTGATGTTATATTTTGTTATCAATAAAAAACTACGGTTAAAAATAAAATATAGACAAAACAATGTAATACTGAGAAACATGAACAGAGTATACATATAAAATCAGTTTTGAAGGTGTAAGAAGAATACACATTGAAAACTATGTAGGAAAACAGGCTATCCTGCAATTCCTGGGACACATAGCAGCAATATATTCATGGCCTGAAAACATTATGATTTAGACAAAACTACTTCAGTTTAATTGTTGAGAACAAAAATATATAGGGTGTCAAAGTTAAAATGTAAAATTGATTTTATGTAATTCGAACAGTTTTTCCATGGAATGATAAAAATTGGTGGAAGCGATATTTTTGCGATGAAAAAACGGTTTTAGTTTTTTTCCAGCTCCTTCAGTGACTGGCCAAATTTCCCTGAAATCAATCGTTTTAGAGATATTTGTTATCGAATGTTCAATGCAGCAACCCCTTAACCTGTACCTATTAATAACAACAAAGTTTGTTGAACAGCTTCCCATGACTTTCCAATTTACTAATTTTATGTATAAACATTCAGGAGAAATGTTAAATTAACCTGATTAAATTGCATTACATACTGAAATAACAAATATCTCGAAAACGACAAACAGTAACCAGCTTTGGCTAGTGCATATTTTTGATCGTAAAATGAGACAAAAAAAAAAGTTATGTTGCTTTAAAGTTGCAACGCACACATGTGCCCTCCTGCGGGTTTACCAATGCCGATTTCAGAAACGTCATGGAGACCACACTGGAAACCTCATAATGTAACTGACACATTAATCGCACGCTATACGTTTTCGTCATTTCATTATGGATAATTTTACGCTTTCTGAACGCACTATAATAAAAATAAATCTACTATTAAAACTAGTGTTCAATTCAGGCAACTTATTGTGCTCTTCGGAAAGATTATGTCCGCTAGAACCGGCGTGGTATTCCCCCTATTATTAAAAATTGAAAACGGAGCTTATACTCTGTGTTAAAAATGTTTCTGTCAAAAGAAAAACGTGAAGTAAGAACATTGCAGCTGTTAGTGCCAGCCTCAGTGCCAATCTGACTTGGCTTTAGACTCACACAAGACTGTTGATTCAGGAACTTAAGCCTAGTGACCATCTCCAGCGTCGTCTTTTTGCTGGTTGCACAACCTAAATTTAACAATTAGTTTGAGGATTTTTCCAAGTAATTATCTTTTTGTTGTGAGAGCAATCCGAATATTATCGAGCAAAGTTCTTTGCATGCAGGAAAACTGACTATCTGGGGAGGATGATAGCATCATCGCCGCTCATTTCTACAGAAATGACGAAGGAAAAGCGACTAATGTCAAAGGCGATTAATAACGTGTAATGATAACCAACTTTTTAAGGCCTAATTGCGACATTGTTCTGGACGGCATGTGATTTCAACAAGATTACTCAACTTGCCATACTGCTTGTCTTATGCTAACCATGTGGGAGGGCGAGTTTAACATGTCGGTGATTTTACGAAACGGGCCTGTCAATTGGCAAGCCTGATATCTGATATCATTAGATTTTTTTCTGTGGGGCTACGTGTAGTCACAGGTTTACGCCAACATCAACAAACTGCGATCCCTTCAACCATTAGAAGTTAATATTGAACGCACCATTTGCCTAATTTCCCTAAATATGTTAGACCCCGTTCTAAAAAATTTGGTAGATCGCATCGAGCAGTGCAACCAAAGAAGAGGTGGTCATTTTGAACGACGTTAGCAGTGCAACCAAAGAAGAGGTGGTCATTTTGAACTATGCTCTTTGTTCCATAAATAATGGCACTATCAGAGCTCTATAATAAACCTATAAAAACATTAGTATCTAAACGGTTCTTGTTTTAATTATGTAGTTTTAATAATCTGCCAATCTTATTGCTAAATTCTGTATAAGCTAAAAGACAACTAAGAACTAAGTGAGGTCTATCATGACCAAAAAAAAAACCTTTCTACCAATTTATTATCATTTTAATCAGATTGCAGATAAAAATATAGGTATTTTAAAATGTTGCTTTGACACCTTTATCTGTTTTACAATCAACAATTAGATTGTGGTAATTGTGCTTCAATCGCACAGTTTTCACGCTCTGTGTCCTACTAGTTACAAAACACCTGTATTTTGATCATCATAAAAAATATCACCCGTAATTGTAACGTAATGTGTAGTGTCTCTACACATAATAAACACAAATTGTTCGTGCGTCATTGATATATTACATTGTTTTAATGTAACAGTGCCTATTTAAGAAAATAAATGACGAAACACAAACAATTTATCTTTCAACTATAACAAACATATACAAATTGATAAACGGAAATTTATTGTTAAATTTGCTGAGAACCGAACAGTTTTCCAGGACACTCAATTGAAGATCCTGTCTTTCTCTGATTTTTGTCGGAGTGAGATGACCTAAAATGTGCAGTTTTGTGTCTAAAGCTGTAGGATTTACGTGCAGGTATAAGCTTGGCATGCTTTGATTTATCGTTGTACTCACAGCGAATGTTTTCTTTATTGTCCTTTTGTTCTTTAGCAATTAAATAATATTTAGCAGTTCGTCCACTGTAGTCTCTAATACTGATATCTGCTTCTGAAACATGAAAACAAATTTAACTTACCTAAAACAATAGGTACCTATCCTAGATGCTGCTACCTTAAAAGAGTTAAAAAGTTAAGAATATATACACTAAAACATATTCTATTGCTTCACTTGTTAACCCAGCTAAGCGGTCCCTACATCTGTATTTAGTATGGAACGGTTTCACCAAGCAAGGGCAACAACAAGTAATAAACTTTTTTTATATTATTTTTCACAAAAAAATAGGTACAGTGTTAGTCAGTGAGATAGACGTTTACAGAATACTGGTATTAAAGTTATGAAATTTCGCAAATAAAATAATGTTAGTTTTATACAACTTTCGGTTCTATGGAAACTTTATGTACTTAAAATGTAGGTCCTGTTACTAAATTTGAGAAATTACAGCTCGGGTTTCTTTTCAGACATTTTCTAGTCGTCACATAGAAATCCGTTTGAGACAATTCCAGATACAAAATACAATTTCGGAACGCAGCAAGTGCGACATAGTACTGAATTTTCATAAGAATTGTACACAATTAGTAGGTACAGCATGTAACTAAAATTAATACTTTAAATTTAAACAGACTTTGACAATTGGTTTTAGTGGTCCTATTATGCGCTGGTTTAAAGAATTTTTTCGTAAGTGTTACCATCAATCCCTCTCTATTATCAAAAAAATATTTTCATCTTGTGTTCTAGCTCCTTTTTGAGAAAAATGCCCAAAACCCAGTTTTCTTTTATTACAATTTGGTAAGTCTCTTTAAAAGAAACGTGTATTACAAATTTCATTGGTTACAAAAGTTTTCCAGAAGGAAGCTTAATTCATATTTTGAAAAGAAACGTATCTGCCAAATTATAAACGTGGCAGGTATTTTCCTCATTAATAGCCTCGAAGATTTCGTTTTAGTCAACCTAAAACCGAAAACAAATCTTTAACTTAAAAAACAAATTCTTTATTAGTAAATATTCTTAATAAACTGACTGAAGCAGTGGGGTGGGGGGATGTTGTTCGCTACTTCGTTGTGGGGGTTCCCTTTTCCTCCTGCATGCCTACAACTAATGCACAAAGAAACAAAAAACATTTTTTGGAAACAGCACAAAGAGAGTTACGGGACCTTAGGCGAATATGAGTGCTGTGAGAGATATACAGGGTTTAAAGGAGGTATGGCTGCAAAATGTGAATAAGGCAGCTTTTAAAGGTTAGAATAAGCGGTTTTTACGCATTTACGCTCATATTTCCATTTTACTTTTCTCCGCCCAGCACCCGTATCCACCACTGGGTTCGTATCAGTCTTCAGGGTTGTTTGCAAGCAATTTTTCCTGTGCTCTGTGCATCCTGGGAGGGTTCTTAGCATGTTTCTGATATTTTATTCTAAAAACCCTTCGTAAGCTAATCTTCCAATGTACCCGTCTTATTAGTGAATTTTCGTCGAAAACATTAACCAATGAGGAGATCTCGACTTTTCAATTTTGGAAAAACTTCTTCAAATGAACGCGCACTAGTTCCCCTAGAACACATATCCGGGGTCAGTTTCAAGTTTTATATGTTTATATTTATATATATATATATATATATATATATATATATATATATATATATATATATATATATATATATATATATATATATATATATATATATATATACATACAGTCAAACATGAGTGACTGAGAACTGGGTAAGCGCGAAAATTCTATAAGTGAGAGTAATTGTCAGGCATCGTCATTTTAACCCTCTAAAACCTCTATAAGTGAGAAACAGAAACCTCTATAAGGGAAAGTCGTTTTTCACTCATGGACCTCTATAACTGAGACTGCTACTTGCCTGTACCTCTGTAAGCGCCAGCTGAAGCCTATTTAACATCTGATATTTATGACTTATTCATCTAAATTTCGTGGAAGTAACATTTTCCTTAAATTAATTTCGAGGAACTAATATTGTTTTATTATCGTAGCTGATAAAACAACATTTGATTTATGAACTGGAAAAACATACACAAAATGTAAAAAGTTCGGGACGCAGCAAGTGCGTTATGGTAGTGAATTTTCAATAAAATGTTTTTAATAGCATATATGTGTGTGTGTTTTTTTTTTTCAGAAAGCAGGCATCAAATTTGATTACCAGTATAACATATATAGTAAAAACAATGTGCCATGTTTCATCAAAATAACTTGATTGTTTGAAAACGTACAGAAATTTCCAAAAGTAAACTTAAAGTGTAACCGAAAAAATCCGTTTCTTGGTCAACCTTATAGGTTAATAGCAAATTGAGCTTTTCAAATATGAAGCACTTAATTAAAATTCGCAACCATAACGCACTTGCTGCCTCCAGAATTTCTTAACTTACAAACATGCATTATATTTCGATGGAAAATGCAAAAACATAAGGCGTTTTCGAGTAAAAAAAAATTATTTGTATCACCAACGACTTATGGGCCATCCTGTGATTGTCGCAATAATTTTTTAAGATGTAGCTCAAAACACCGTATAATTAATGTATACAATATTTTTTCATATCTTGTATAATAACGGCTATATTGAACTTTATTGATTTTTTACGAAAATTCGACAAAAATTATATACCATTAAACGATAAACTCTATAGCTAAGACTACTTCCAAGCATCAGAGAAAGGGTCTACTTGAAATGAATTTTCTGGAAATATTTTAGTAAAATGAAGGACAATGATGGTTGAAACTAAGACTTCGGTGTTTGTAAAACATTCTTCTTGAGACATATTCTTTCCATAGCCCGTATTAGATTCAAGTTCTTTGCCTAAATGTTGCGAATTTTGACTTTTAATTGTCACTTTGACGTTTTGAGGAAAACCCCAATTTATTTTTCTTTAAATGCCCATAACTTTTTTTGTCTTTTGACCTACAGAGCTAAATTTTGGTAGGTAGCACACCTATAACGATATAAACCAGCTTACCAAATTTGGTTGCCCTTACTTTGTTAGTTTTGGAGATATAAATTTTTTTCGAAAGAAAACACAAAATTTTCCGGGAAAACCTCGGCGGATTTTCCTGGCTAACGAACTTATCCAAGCCACTTGCGAAAGTAAGGTACTCACCAATTTTGACGTTTAAAATCGCGATTTTAACGTTTTGAGGAAAACCCAAATTTATTTTTCTTTGAATGCCTGTAACTTTTTTGTCCTTTAACTTACAAAGCTAAATTTTGGTAGGTAAATAATGATATGAACCCGCGAATGAAATTTGGTTGCCCTTGCTTTGTTAATTCCGGCGAAAAAAAATTTCGATTTTTTCCGAAAGAAAACACAAACTTTTCCGGGAAAACCTCGGCGGATTTTCCTGGCGAACTTATCCAAGCCACTTGCAAAAGGAAGGTACTCACCAAGTTTTATCAAAATTGGTCTATTATTTTTTTAGTTATAGGTGTGGCACATAAATATACAAATATATATATATATATATATATATATATATATATATATATATATATATATATATATATATATATATATATATATATATATATATATATATATATATATATATATATATATAAATATAAACATATAAAGTCTGAAACCGACCTCGGATTTGGGTTCCGGGGGTCCTAATTAGCGCTCATTTGAAGAAATTTTTTCAAAATTCGAAAGTCGGGATCTCCTCATTAGTGAATTTTTTTTTAAAGAAAATTCACTAAAAACAGAAACGCAGTAAAAGTAAAAGTAAATACATATATGTATTAGTGCAATATTTTTTTTTGGAAGCACTATGTCACATTACCTAGAAACTCGGGTTAGTGAGAAACCTCCATAAGCGAAAAAAATATCGCAGTCCCTTGAACTCTTGCTTGTCCAGGTTCGACTATATATATATATATATATATATATATATATATATATATATATATATATATATATATATATATATATATATATATATATATATATATATATATATATATATATATATATATATATATATATATATATATATATATATATATATATATATATATATATATAACACACACACACACACACACACACACATCGATCACTCAAAAAATAGTGGGTCGATTTTAATTAAATGTGGTGAGTGCGTTTCTTTTGCAAGTGACTTAGATAAGTCGTTAGCCAGGAAAATCGGACTAGTGTTTTTGGAAAAATTTTGGGTTTTCTTTCTAAAAAAATTTTTAAACTCCGGAAATAACAAAGCTACGGAAATCAAATTTGGTACGGGTGCCACTGATCACCAGAGAAACGCAAAATCAAAATATTTTTTTCCTGGATAACAAAATGTCTTGTATATTGCAAACTAAGATTAAGTTTTTTTGGTGCAAAAATGTCAAGAAATAAAAGAATACTTTGAAGGTTGCATAGTTTTTCTTCTTAAAACGTCGAAGTTGCGATTTAAAACGTAAAAACTTCCAATTTTCAGACAAAGAACCTAAAACGATTTCGGGTTATGTAGAGAAAATGTCGCAAGAAGTGTGTTTTACAAAACCTTAAGTTTCAGCTTCAGCCTCATTGTCCCTCATTTTACTAAAATATGTGCAGAAAATTAGTTATAAATATACCATTATATATAAATTACAGGGCCTATAAATTCCGAAAGTAGCTTTCTCTGTAAATATTAATTTAATTTAACCTTATATTATTGTCCGAGGGTGCATATAATTAAGATTATTTTTTATGAAGAATTTGATACATACCTAATTTATTTAAATTTATAAATTTTATAGACCGACCGCTATCGGAGTTTTTGATCTAGGCGTCTCACTGTAAATGAACGTGTGACACGGGACTTAGCTCTCACTACCCAACAAGCCCGGTAGTAGTGGAAGCGATAAACTGGGAAGCTGATAACAATCCGCTATATAAGAACGGTCTCATTGTAGACCGTGAGTATGCAAGTCCGTCCGCGAGTTATTAGCCAGCTGTTCTCCTGTGCCGCCGCAATTTAGTTTGCCCAGGAGCAAGAGACATTTTCTTGGTGTTTCCCTCCCTTGGACCGGGTACGTTCGTGTCCAAAACCTATCACTTGGTGAAGCTAAGGTGTGTACGTTCTCTCTGGCTGAGCCGATCTTCCCTCCCATTTTCTTGGGTCGTGTAAGACCGTGCCAAGTATTGCCACTAGGTGGAGCTGGGGTGCGTACGTCTTCTTTAGCGAAACCGATCTTCCCCTTCCATTCTCTTGGGCCGTGAACGTCCGTGTCCCAAGTATTGCCGCTAGGTGGAGCTAAGGTATGTACGTCCCCTTTAGCGAAACCGATCTTCCACTCCCATTCTGTTGGGCCGTGTAAGTAGAGCTGAGGTGCAATGTTGAATGACAGTGTGCAGGCAGGTGGTGCGAGCCCAATTCTGTGGGACCAAATGCCATATATCATCAGTGAGGATCAAGTCTTACAGATCCTAGGGGAGATTATGTCACAGAATGGCTGGCGGCAAGAGATATGGTAATAAATAACACGGGAAATCCACCAACCTTTATTAAAGGATACAGCCAGTCTATTAATGACGTTACCTATTCGACACAACACAAGATCATAAAATGACAAGTACTAGATAAAGAGTCCTTGAATGATCATCGCTTTATACAATTCGAGACCAAGGGATGTGGAAATGCTAAAAGGAACATAAAAAGGGAAAAGTAGAAAACGATTTGGACGCTTTTAGAACTATACTACAATGGAGAGGGGGAAATTCGGAAATCACAGAACAGGGACTTGCACAAGAAGACTGTACATCAGTGCTGAAGGAAACCTATGAAATCAGCAAGATAAACAGAGGGACGGGAGGCAAAGCTTTAGTACAATACTGGTGGAACACAGATATTGATATACAAAGGAAAAAATGTAACGACAAGATGAGAGCGCTGACAAGGTACAACAAGAAGAAGTGCAGATGTGCTCGGAAGAGAAAGACTGAAGGAAGACTATGAGCAAGCAAAGAAAGATCTGAGAAAAATTACAGATCAGTCCAAGAGAGATCATTGGAAAAAGCTATGTGAAGAATTGGATAGGGATATATGGTGAGACGCTTACAGAATTGCCACAAGGAGTATGACAAACCAGGTTCCCGTATAGCTGACAACAGAAAGTAAGAAGAAGATGGCAGAACCTTTGTTTCCGAGAAGAGTAGGTGAGGTGGGCGTAGAAGAAGTAAGACGGGAGACGAGCTGGTTCACTATGGGAGAACTAAACGAGGGTGCCAATGCCATGAAGGCCGAAAAGCCACCAGGGGATGATGGAATCCCTCCAGAGGCAATCAAGGCGTCAGCAAAAGCAGTTCCAGAGTGGGTATTGTGTCCTAAATGGTTTTCAGCGGATGCAAGAATTTATTATTGAATGGAAATTAGCTAAGCTGATACAGATCCTGATAGGGGGAGAGCTCCTAAACAATTCATGGGCATACAGGCCCATCTGTTTGTCGAACACTTTCAGCAAATTGTATGAATGGCTTATAAGAAAGAGGCTGACGTGCGAAATAGAGGCAGGAGGAGGCTTGACAGATAACCAATACGGTTTCAGGAAAGGGCGGTCAACGGTGCAGGCCATCGAAGCTGTCAGACGAACGAAGGAGGAAGCTAGGGAGAAACTATGTGTGCTTATAACGCTGGATGTTAGAAATGCCTTCAATAGAGCCCCTTGGAGCAGAATAATAGCGGAACATCACAGAAGAAAAATCTTCCAATATTTGATACGACGAATACAGGAGTGTTCAACACCAGGAGAGTACTGATCGAAAAATGTGAGGAATTCGAAATGACTGCGGGACTTCCGCAGGGCTCAATTTTGGGTCCCACTCTGTGGAATATCCTGCATGACACAATGTACTACGTCTGGAATTGCCAGAAATTCCACGTCCATTGGTTTTGCAGATGATTTGGCAGTTGTGGTGTGTGCGAGAGACGAAGGTGAGGTAACATTCAGAGCGGAGGAGTCGCTAAGGCGAATTAGCGTTTGGATGTTCTACAACAGGTTGGAACTAGCACCAGTGAAAACAGAGGTGGTGATCTTGAAGGGCCCAAGAAAGAGTAGAAACATACGCTTCCATCTGGAGGGAAGAGAACTTGCACCCACGAAGGCGGTACGTTATTTAGGGGTATTGATAGGCCGCAAATGCACATTTAGAGAACTCGTAAAGGTAGTGGTAAAGAAGGCATAGGAGAAAACATCTACTCTGGCAAGAGTAATGCCCAATATTGGTGGTCCGCGACACTATAAGAGGTTTATGCTCGGGATTATAGGATGGTGTCTGCAAAGGCAGCTCTGGCTACCGCAGGAATTGCACCAAATAAAATACTCGCGTGGGAGCGAAACTATCTCCACAAAAGCCGGGAAGGACATAGGGCAGAAAGGAGAGCGGAGGTAAAGCAACTGACTCTGAGAAAATTGCAAGAGAGTTGCGACAGAAATGACAGTGTGGCTCAGTGGACAAAAAAATAATCCCACAGTTGGAACCGTGGGTCCTGTGTGGACACCGTAATATTGATTACTTCTTGGCTCAGTTCTTGACGGGTCATGGATAATTTCGCAGTTATACACAAAAAATTGGGAAGACCAGGGTAAGCATCTGCATTTACTGTGGTGAAATAAAGTCTCCGGAATACACAGTGCTAGTGTGTGAGAGATGGAAAAACACCAGACAAAATGTAAATCGAAGCATGGGGCTCACTTTGTCCACCGGAAACATTGTGTTGCAAATGATTAGGAGTAGAAAAAAATGGGATACCATACACAAAATGATAAAAGACATATTGAAAAAAAAAATGGAATTACAAGAAAAGTGCCACCACGCACTGAAGATATGTCCACAAGAGACAGTTCCAGGGTGCAACGGGTGAAGCGAGGGGGTTTTAGTCGGTAGGAGTGCGACACTATCTGGGTCCCCTTCCAGGTCCCATGCAGGGTTTCCTTCTTCTAAGAAAAAAAAGTACAGCTGAGGCGTGTAGGTCGTCTTTAGCGAAACCGATCTTCCCCTCCCATTCTCTCGGGCCGTCTAAGTTCGTGTCCCAAGTATTTCTACTAGCTGGAGCTAAGGTGTGTACGTCCTCCTTAGTGAAACCGATCTTCCCCTCCCATTTTTTTTGGGTCGTGCAAGTCCGTATCCTAAGAATTGCCACTGGAGCTAAAGTGCGAACGTCCTCTTTAGCCAAAGCCGACCCCGCTCTCTATTTCTATCTTGGGCCGTGCAAACCCGTGCCCCAAGACCTGACCCGAGGTGGAGTTAACGTGCGAACGTCCTCGTTAACTGAACCGACTTGTCTCTCCCTCTCTCTCCCGGCGGTGCGAGGAGATCGACGAGGTGATAATTGTACATTATATATATATATATATATATATATATATATATATATATATATATATATATATATATATATATATATATATATATATATATATATATAAATCGAAACTTACCCCGGATCTGTGTTCTAGGGGTCCTAGTTCGGCGTCATTTGAAAAAAAATTTCAAAAGTCAGGGTCTCCCCATTAGTGAATTTTTTCTAAGAAAATTCACTAACAATGGCACTCGTACCCAGTAAAATACAAGATTGTAAAAACTTAACAGATATTATTTAGCTGAACTATTTAGCAGAACTATAGGAAGCTTACAGGTGCTTATAAATTTGGAAGCTCCAAATATATTACTATAATAAAAACGTCTAATATGCGCTCACTGTGAATAATTTTGTATATTAGTAAAATGAAATTTATGTGATACACACATAATAACGATACTAACATTAAATACAGATGTAGATACTTTTTCTCTGGCTTTACAATAGATTCGTATTTTATTCTCTGTTAACTGATTTTGCCGTTTTACGGAATAACCGGACAGGTTACAAAGAAGAAAAGCTATTGCCAAGCCAGATAAATACTTGTCTACATCTATATTTAGTTATCTACATTTAGTATGGTCACCAAATAAGATCAACAACAATTAATGAATACCAACATTAGTGCGACAGAATGTGTTAGTAATAAATCAAAAATATAAATTAAATAAAAATAACACTACCAAAACTTGATAATAAAAAAACTACTCACTGTAAACGTTATCCAACAAACTATAAATATCTTTATGTCCAAACTGTGCTGCTATATGTAAGGGTGTGTATCCCTGGAATGTAAACGAAATCCATGTTAACTAAGATATGTTTTGAGGATCGGGACAGTACAAGTCAAAACAAATTACAGGCGTAATCCCATAAATAATTCCATTACATAAGTTAGCTTGGTATCCCGGGAATTCAGGTGACGTGAAACAATCCAGCGTGTAGGGTTGTGTAGAGTTGAGTTGAAACGTTAACCCCTATAAAAACATTATGGCATACCACCACTACCGTTGCGGCCACGGCCTGTTATTATGTTCTTTTATAATTCTACTCTTGTATCTGCTCAAGTCCGGTAGCTTGTCGATGCCGGTACCGCCACTCTTCTGGCGTTTGCTATTTGCTGACAAACTGACTGCGAGGCATGCATCGAATTCTTTATGTTCAAACGGCCCTTGTCCAAAGCAAAGATCAAATTTAAAAACAGATAACAACTTGTTTATGACATTTACATTTGTAAAACTGGCATATCTACAACTATTATCATCAATCGTCCAGCTAGTTATATAGTGAATAAATCATTTTGCGACAAGAGTTTGTTAACGTCCAAACAAATACAAAAGGATTTATTCCTAAATCGGACTCTAAGAAATATTGAGGTAATTACCTTATACATACAAAAAAATTATATGTAACTAGAAACTGTTTTACACGTAATTTTGGGTTAAAATATTGCTGTAATATATGGTGTCCCATTTAAATCAAAACAAACTAAATACCTGATTTTATGTTTTATTTTATCCAAAATGGTCGGCTGATAACACGAAAAATTTTACAAGCAGTTCGTAAAAATTCAAATAGAACCTTTATCACTGCATAGCAGTCGAACATATGTGTAAATAATTACAGGTACACTTGGAGAACCCCAAAATCACCACAACACATTTTTTCAGACCTAACGATCGTTTCTCCAGCAAATGCTGGCATCATCAGAGGATGAAAATTCTAACCAAATTATTATTACACATATACTCATATAACTATCAGGTAGACGACGAAAACGAAGGTAAAAATTGCAGTCGGAGGCGTATCGTTTATCTATTGCGTCTATAGACGGACAAGGTTGACGACCTGCCCTAATATTTTGCTTGACAAATTTATGAGCCCCTATCTAATTTTAAAGGATAATGGGCTTGTAGGCAAAGAGCCGCGTTATTTAAGGAGTTCACGTTCTTTATTGATATATAAATTCACTGTGATGCCGGAAACCGCGATGAGCACCGACAACTAATCTGGGGACATATTACTAACTACCGCACATATTTTTATTAAATCAAATGAAGGTTTCGCCCACAACATTAAATTCTACAGAGGATGAAATTCTAACTAAGTTACAAGTATTTATATTGATTTCTTAGATAAACGAAAGACGAAAGTTTTTTTAAATCTATATCGCGGGCACAACGAAGTGCATTGTATAGTATAGACCGGACGAGGTTATTGAGCATACTTTATTAATCTGTCTGACTAATTAGGAGTGTTTCGATGGTTAAAAGCAAAGTGTAAATAAAGGGCAATCAAAGGTGGAGCGCGGTTTAATGAAGTGTTATTCTTAATCGATTTGAAAATATATACGCCCTCATACGCATCAAGCAAAGTTTGATGTCTAACGTTTTTGCCAAGTTTCAGATTTTCCTTGTCAATGTGGTGATTATTATCCCACACGTATTGTGCGACGTAAGATTTGTCCACCATACTATATCGTAAATGTGCGAGATGTTCACGAAATCCAATTGGATATGTTCCTTTTAATACCAGACATGTCAGTGGCTTTGTCTTTGTCTTCCGTATTTCTCAACAATTTTTTTAAAATTACTTTTCATCGAAAAAGTCAACTGTATATCTTAAAAATACTTTAAAAACCTTTTGCGATACGTGGTTAATACGATAAGCACACATTTTTTTTCTCTATTGTTTCTTTCGTGAATGTCGTGCAACAAAGAAAATGGTTAGACAAATGCATGGGAGGCTTTACCAGCTTGGGGGAGAAAACTATGGAAGTTTTACCCCAGACGCACTTCCCCGGCTGTAACATAATAAACCAATCACCTCCGGACTGGGAACACTCAGAAATAGAGACGCCGCGGCCGTACAGGCGGGCATTTAGAGTGGAGTGGACAGTTGATAAAGAGGTGGTTACTTGGAGCAAAATCAGATGGGCCATGAATAGAGGAGACCTGCAGCAGGTGGATCGGTTCAATGCTCATGGACAGGGCGCTGTTCACCTCACTCGCTGGAGGGACTCTGCTGGCGGGGATCGCGGCGCGGTGTCTGCAGGGGAGAGTTCTGGCTCCCCTGACCTGGTGCCTAGTCGTGGACGGCATTATAGGGAGGCTCTCGAGAGGGGGTACGAGGTACAGGGCTATTCAGACGACATTATCATCATAGTCTGAGGAAAGGTTACACAGTCAGTGTGGGAGCGCATGCAGACAGCACTGGAAGTGGTGAAAATGTGGACGGTTGGCCAAGGGCTCGGGGTGAGCCCCGAGAAAGTAACCGCGATACCGTTTACGAGAAGGAAGTGGGAGAGCCACAAAACTCTCACTCTATACGGTAGAAACATCCCAATGGCCAGGGAGGTAAAGTATCTTCGAGTCGTATTGGACTCTAAGCTAACCTGGAATGGTCATGTTGAAAAAATACTGCGTAAGGCAGTCATTTCCCTAGTCGTCACTAGGCGGCTATATGAAAAAACGTGGGGACTAAGTATGGCTCACTGGCTGTACACAAGAGTGGTCAGACAATCGTTAGCATACGCGGCACTGGTCTGGTGGCCTAAGGTGACACAATTAAGTGCCAAACAAAAACTAGGCAAGATCCAAAGGACGGCTTGCCTGGGCATCACAGGGGCCATGACTTCAACCCCAACAGGCGCCATGGAGGTTTTGCTGGATCTGCCCCCCCCCATACACACTTACTTATCATGGGACTATACACACTAGCCTGCAATGGTAGACTCAAGATCAACCCTGGCTTCAGGGGCCACTGCAAAATTCAGGAGATCGTGAAGAAGTCCATGCTTGAAATGAGGTCAGACCTCGCGAGCCCACGAATCTGCAGGGAAAACAATTTTACAGTGGAAATACCCTACCGCGAGTCATGGCAGGAGGAGACCCCGGGCTTAGCACGGGACGCGCTCGTCTGGTTCACGGACGGATCCGGCGTGGAATGTGGGACGGGTGCAGGTGTTTAATCGGAAGGACCGCGGGTAACTCATAGTATTTGCCTCGGAGCCTTTGCAACGGTCTTTCAGCCCGAAATGCACGCCATCCTGCACTGAAGAAGCTGACAGTCTTACGAAGAGAGGGCCAGCAGAACCATTTATGGGACCAGAACCGGTTCTGGCGTGACAAAGAGCACGGCCAGGGCAGCCATTAAGTCTTGGGTCAGAAACGAACAGAAGGTGTACTGGGCAGACTGTCCAGGGCTCCGACATGGGAAGTCAGTGATTGACGAACCCAGTCCAAAGAGAGATTTGGTGCTGGTAAAATAAAAGACTCTGCGGCGAGGGGGAGGAATCAGCCCAGCACATCTTGTGCGAGTGTAAAGCTCTGGACCGCAAAAGAACTGATCTACGGTCAGTTTAGACCGGAGACAAAGCAATATTCACCCTACCAATCGCTGTGCAAATTAGCACAGTGATTTTGGAAGGGGTGGAGTAGAAAAAACTAAGGCCATGCACAATAAGCCAAAGGCTGCAGTGCTATCGGGGCGGCAAAGACGCGGACGAGCCCTGAGGGGGAAAAACGGGTAGAAAACCATGCAATTATAATGTAGCAAGGGACTATTAAATAGGAGGAAGGCCTCTACGATCCTGGGGTCCATGGCCCGTAATCGAATGTGGGGGCCATGATGACTATATTTAGTATGGCACGGTTTCACCAACTAAGAACTACAACAAAGAATTTTTATTAAACCTGTTTATTGTCCACCAAATGTTGCTCATGAATATTTGGTTGGAAAATAACTACTTAAACGTGGCTGCCAAAGATATTTCATTCGATAAACTGACATCGCAGCCAAATCACTAATAACCCAACCCAAAGTTTTGGGGATTATAGAAATATCAATACATAATAATTTTCAGCAGTCTATCCAAATTACAGTTTTAAATCATTATAATAATTGCAATTAAAACAGAGAAGCTAATTCCTTGCACCATAACTTATACAGGATCCTCAATGGGAGCGCCGTAACTTTGAAATCAGCTTCATAAACACAGGATTTATTTTCTCCTTAAAAATTCAACCTAGGAGCTAATTATTTTCCCTAAATTAAAAAGACTGCAAGTAGAATGTTTGTATATCTATTTTAAGTGGAAAATTTGTTTACACACACCATTATTTGGAATGTTGTTCTAGGTTCTATTTAGACCTACCGTGAGCTGTTCTTACAGGATATTTATTTCTTTTATTAGCAGTTTCTTATTTTGGATATAAAAAAGTGGATGTCTCTTCCCTATTGATAATTTTATTGAAATGCTAGTTGTTCCAGTTAGTCGTTTTATCTAGGTTTATCGTGACTTGGTTAAGACTAATAAACAAATTCTGGGCAAAAAGCGCAAGCCTCTAGTGTTAAAATTCTCTACACGCTGAACCGTTCGTCACCAATCATCACTTTTTGCATGATTATTATTGTTGTGATACTTACAACGAAACGTGTACAAACGTATAGTTATATATTTAATATGATCTGTCGATTTTAAATTTCTTTAATCTAAACAAGTTTGGCTTTGTTTCTGGAATAAATAAGTGGATGAATTTCTGCGAAGTTCTGATTATATTTAAATGTAAAGAACATTACTTACCCCATTCTGCATATGTTTTCAAAACGATCCAGTACATGAAAAAAAATCTTGAATTAATACACGGTATAAACTGAAATATCAAAAATAACCTAGCTTTTAGTGTGCGTAATATGAAAAAAGGTGTTGCTAAAAAGCAGAAACTGCTGATGCTCTTTTTCACATTACTGTTGGTGCAAATACTAAGTTTTTATACAAAATCATAATAACAAATTTAAACACTAACTCTTAAATGATAGATTTTTCGAAAGTCAATACCTACACACAAAAAATACTACACCACTTTGTGGAGGTATACAGTTAGTAAACCACTGAGGTACCTATTGAACAATCATATGGGTTCTTTGAAAAACATGGTAATACAATATACTGTTTCAAAATAGTACAATGAACGAGCAAATTGTGGATACACTTATTGGCCCTGGTTATTACCAAATACCCATTTACCGGAAAATCTCACAGATTATTTATCCCATTTCTCGGTTTATACAGGAAAAATGACCAGGAATGTAAATTTCTAATACATGGTTCCTGAAGTTTGTACAAATATCTCTTAGCCTGGAAAATCAATATAACAAAACAAAAATCTGCCTTTACCCACCTTATAAATAAATAAACACATACAAACATGTTATGACCCTGATTTTAAACAGCTGGGTGTCGGTATAAAGGCTAGGTATATTTTAATATTTTTTATAAGAAAATCATTTGAGCTAATAAAAAGATAGGGGTCGCTGTTTGAATATGTTGAGATTTCAATTGTTTTTTAACTCCAAATTTTGGCTTTTTTTTGACATTCTGCATAGCTATTTTCTCACTTTAATAAAACAGCTACTTGGCCGGATAACGCTTAACGCACATACCATAACTTATTCTCATAGCTTGTGTCCTTGTAAATATATAAATATTTATATAACTCTTTATATCTATCAAAAACTTTAGGAAAGTGTATTTTTCTCTTAGATTCTACAACAGGTCCATCGTATCGTATACAGTGTGCCCCAAATTGGTGATGCATGTATAGGGATCTCAGAAACTATAAGAGACAGAGAAACGGTTAAATCGGGAAAGTTGTAGGCAATTTTATTACCAATCCAAAGCTGCTTATCCGACTCCCCTAACTTTTTTGGTTTTTAGGATTGGGCGATTATCAACTTTTTTTTCTTATGGACGCCATATTGGATTTTGACAATCTGAAAAAGACCATCGTTTTTGCTTTTCAATGATGTATCACACATTACAAAAGAACGGTTAGAAATTTGAAAAAAAAACGAGATTTTAAGATGTATTAATACATACATATGGCAACGTCGCAAACTCTAAGGTATATATGATTTCTTTATTATGATCAAGAAAAACAGTAAGACATTTTAAACTCTGCAAGTAACATTATTTTCAATATTTATTATGGTCATTTTTAGACCGTCAAAATCTAATATGGCGTCCATAAGAAAAAAGTTGACAATCGCCTAGCGATTATTTAACAATAAACATGAAATCTGACTATATAATTGAATTCTACGTTAAAAGTTGCTGTAAAGATGTTTTTACACAATTCAAAAAAGTTTATAAATAAAAAAATTACTTTGTTTTTAAAAAGCATTTAGAAACCTCCAGGTATCGTAAATAATGGAAATAAACCCTATCTGCATTGAACATTTCAAGTTTTGTATGCATCATTACTTCATGAAAAGTCGCTAAACCTTTCAGCACCATACACCCCTTACCGCCTCTCAAATGGTTACGTTAAAATTCTAGTATCTGAAGGCGCGATATTATCTTTGTCAAGAGAAATCCTTGAACAAGTCAGAACTCATAGCAATACGGAGGCAAGGAAAATTCCACTAGTGAAAAGACGTTACGTTTTTTATGCAAGAGCTGTGAAATACATAGCTAATACCGTTGCGACTTTATCTGTATTTTTCCGTATCGATGATGTCACCTAAAAACGACTGTTGGAGCCGTTTAACAAATATTCCCGAAAAAACCTTGAATTGTAGACGCGGGGAGGTGAGACGTCAGGGAAAAAAGGTTAGATCTCAACGGACAAAACGCTACCTCTAGATGAGTCTCAACTGAACGCTTCTCGAGTAAAGACCGCGCTAGTTACCGTGGCTTATAATTATCCTAAAATAGGTAATAAAATCATTTTTCGTTTTCTATAATATCTGATAACAGTTGTCAGTGATGATTTTATGTGTTTTGATTGGATTTAGAATTTAAATTAACGAAGTATTTAACAGAAAAACTCGAGTTAACAGTGATCCTTTGTTCATTACCCGGTAAATCCCCGACTTCAATCATAAACAGTTTCCGTTTACTGCCGATCTCTGAAACAATTGGCGTCATAAATTGTATCCGAGCCAAATTCTGTCGTAATTGCTGTGGAAAATTCCGTCGAATTAAAGCTAGGGACCAAGTTGTCTCCTTCAGTCAAGCAGCCAGAAGCACCTGCCCTATAAAGATTAATGGAAAGTACCACGCATTATCTCCAGCCTTTCCCTCTCGTATTGTAATGGGTAAGCCTATCCTGGGTACTGATATTTGACCTTTCCTTGGGAAGCATCTTCAAAGGTTTAGCAGGTATTTCCAGCGGACGAAGCTTGGTGAGTCCATAAAAACTTTACTATTGTGAGCAATCAGAACTTTTTTAAAGCAGCAATTTAGCGTTTGAACATTTCTAACATGAACTTTCAAGGCAACTTAGTCAAATTTATGTCTTTTTCATGTCAGAGAGCTGTTTGTTAGGGCAACCGTAAAGTTCTTGTCTATTTTTTAGAATTTTGACAATATTGTGATTTTTAAATACATGATACTCAAATTGTAATCTACAGATTTTGCTTGTGGAATATTTTAACCTGTAGATTTCTTAATATTTACATTTACAATCATTTGGCTACGAATTTTACATGAATGTATTTCTTAAAAATGTAGTTTCACTCAAAGGACTGGCCAGTTAAATATTCGGGGATCCCATTTCAAAATTCATCGAAAAATCAACAGAATTGATTGATAAACGTCAAATAATTTGCATATTAATTTTTGTTTGCTTCTGAGCAGTAAAATACAGCGTTTGATTTTTAATATACCTCTAGTATGTAATATTAATTTTTTATGTAACATATAACCATGTTTATCTTATTATTTTGTCACATACCATATATGTAATGATTGATTCTCTTTTCTTGAAACTATTGCTGTTTATTTGATTTTTATTTTTGTATGGAACAATGTCTGTTTAAAATTTACCAACCATGTTAATTCAATTTTGCTTGCTATTCCAAATTAATTTATATGAATAAATTTAACATTATTGTTAATATTTACATATCTGTTTGTTGAAGAAAAATTCCTCCCTAATATCTCCTTTGTTTTGGCATCGGCACAAGTAATTAATTCTAACTATCGATTATCTAGATATCTTAATTTTTATATAACCTGGCACTGGTCTGGGGCGCCCACAAATATAGGACTCCAGGCAGTGCAACACAGAAAAGAGCGTGAGTATCAAACTATATCAAGATCTGTTAACCTCCTAAAACTATTGCTAATCTTAATAATAATGATAATCTGATAGTTATATATTTTAGAGTAGAGGCAATCGTGACCTCAATATTGAGCAGATCTATATCCACCTGAGGTCCATCACCATATACCACGTCACAAACAAATTAGTATTTGAGGGAGGTTATATTTATTCTATTTGGCTAATCCACACTGTATAAGTAAGAACATGATTGCGAAAATGTACATAAAACTGAAGGGTCAACCACTTGAACAAATAGAATAAGTGCTTTTGGAATATTATTACGGATAATGGTAAGTTCAGCCATGAACTAAAAGGGAGAGTCTTGAGGGCAAAGAATGCATTCAATAGACAAAACGCACTTCTTACCAATAACGATAATAACTTGGACACCGGGAATGGGTGCATCAAGTCATACGTATGTGAACATAAAGAAAAATGACAAAAATAAGGTACACCGATAAAAAGACAAATAAAAGTTTGTTACCAAAAGTGAAAGAAGAAAGATGCATGCAAAAGAAATCGTCAGGGGAAGGCAAAATTTGAGAGACATAATGACTCTCTTACAACATTATTTGATGGACACATATTTGGGAAAAAAGTGAAAGAACCCTAACCCCATTGATGAAGTGCGGGAGGTAAAATGAACAAAGTTGCTGAAGACAAAGAGTCATGGTGGCGACGACATGGCAATGTGGACTGTGATGATGATTCATAAAAAAATTCAGAATGTCCCAATTGGTAGGCTAATTTTTCGGTGAATTTATTTAACACAACATTAAAAACAGACGCACTTGTGGTGCATGTAGCTAGGTATCAGCCTGCAAAGCGAGAAGTCTCGGGTTCGATTCATGGGCGGCCTAAAACACTGAAAACGGTATCGCTGACCTAACAGGAAATTGAAATTGTATTATATTTATTTTATTACATGCAGTTAATGAGTTAACTTACCGTTCTGCCATTTACATCAACTTTGAAGGTTCCTGCAAACACCTTGATAATGTCACCATTTCCATGCTTCGCACCCCAATGTAATACAGTCTATTAAAAAAAAAGTAAATAAATTAAGTACCTACTATTTCAAATTCTGCATCTGTCATTTATTGTTACATGCATATAGAAAAACAAAGCTGTTCGCAGCAGGGATCGGAAAGAAACAAGAATTCGTAATATGTGTGCTACACGATTTCATCGAATTATCTTGTATCTATCTGATAAGGTCTTGCAAGCGAATGTATACATAATTTCAGTGCCTTCGAGAACCAAAATAAAAACAAACATACACTAATATAATACCAAAATATAACTTCCTTGATATTGAAACCGAAGTTTACACCTGAGGTTGTCATTAATTGCGGATGTTGTGTGACTGGTAACGATAAATGGGACCCGCATCTGAATTGCTAATAAGATGAATTGGCAAATTGATATGATTAAAGTGAATTTCTTATTAAGGTAAAAAAAGCCTGGCGAAATCTTGATGACATGTGTTATTGTGTTAAAAACTCTATACATTTTGTAAGTCGCTAATTAAATAATAACAGTGCAGGCATGATAAGAAATGATAATTATACACGTGATCCCGCTAAACTGTTAGGTTGATAATTAATCAACTTTCTAAGCAGAATGTTTTCAAAGCATCATTTCAGATTTTATTTTTATAACCCTAACTAAGTCTAAAGAAGAAGTGTGAAATAAATAGTATAGCTTGACGAATGGTAATTAATTTTCAGCAATTACAATTTTAATTCTACAAGAAAACTGCTTTTCAATACTTCGTCCTAAAAACGCTCTGTTACTGATCACTTGGTCATATAGAGGTGTCCATAAAAGGCTGCGACAACGCACTACCACATAGTCCTAAGGCAAAGTATGACGAATAAAGTTTTTTTTCTACATCGGAAATTGCACCCCTTAAAAGACGACCTATACAAAAGAGTTTAATCTAAATGTATAATAAAAGGCTGTGACAAGACCCTACCACATAATCCTAAGGCCAAGTATGACGATTTGTTATTTTTTTACATCAAGAATTGCACCCCTTTGAAGAAAACTGATGAAAAGAGTTTATTCTAAATCGCAGAATAATTTGCATTTTATTCACTTCAACTAATACTTTCATCAAGTCAATTATTTGTATAGTAACCAGCTTATTATTTTATACAACGTTATGCATTTTAATATCTCCCACTTTTTTAGCGAATTCTCATAAAGAAAATTTCGCTTATAGATAAATAACAACTTTCGAGTTTTAAATTTTTTTAAAATGGGCGCGAATTAGAGCTTGTAGAACCCATATCCGAGGTTACCTTTAGGCTTTATATATATATATATATATATATATATATATATATATATATATATATATATATATATACATACATATATATATATATATATATATATATATATATATATATATATATATATATATATATATATATATATAGAGAGAGAGAGAGAGAGAGAGAGACAGAGAAAGAGCGAGAGAGACACATACATATTCGGAAAGGTTACCGCGTCAAGAATTGATTAAAACTCGAAGTTTCGGCTCCTGCTCTGCAGCCAGTTTCAAGAGGTTAAGGAAATGAACTCAAAGGCCTCAATCTGCCTATTTCTTAGAACGATAGATAAGGATAGTTAGGTTGTTGTAGCTCGATTACGGGGCCCCAAACTACCTACACCCAAAATCTAGCTGGAGATCGTCTCTAAGTTCGCAGTGTGTTCAACCCTAGACCTGAGAGAGATCTGATTGTGGCGTAAATCATAATACAAATAGCAGAAAGAAATGGATACAACAAGAAATCAATAGAAAAGCTAGTAAAACAAATCAACAAAACCGAAAACAAAACACCAGAAACAACACAAAATACACAGCATTCACTTATAATCACCACATCAAAAAAATAACACAAACACTCAAACAATATGACTTAAAAATGAGCTACAAAACCAATAACAAAATAATAAACAAAATAAATAAAAAACAAGAAGACAACCCACATGAACTAAACGGAATATCTCAAATAGAATGTAACACATGCAATAAAACATATATAGGAATGACAAAAAAATCAATAGAAACCAGATTCAAGGAACATATAAGAGCATTAGATAAAATCCACATACCTAGATACAAATCAAACGTAGCTACACACATTCACAACACAAAACACCAAAAACCAGACATCACCCAATTACAACTAATGAAACATGTTAAAGACCACACAAAAAAATGAAAATCTGGGAAAAATACTACATTCAACAAACAAACAATAAGAAACAATTAATGTCAGAACAAATCCAAGTACAGACATTTAAACAAAACTTAATAAAGGCCATACAAATAGACAAATTATCAAACCACAGTGATCAAGACTGGAGACCGATACACACGACACAGTCCGAAGGCACAACCAATCAGAGAACAGTAGACCGACCAATAGAAGCTCACGGCGCAAGCGGCACGTACAATCTCAGACGTAGACCACACAGGAGCGATAACAGTCAGTAGTGTGCTGATGATGAACTGGGATGGTTCGAAACTGCAGTCCACGCAAACCAATAATAAATCACAAACGTACAGCAAACAAATACACTGTATATTTAAAAGTGATTACAGTGTAGTGCAATATTCCAAAAGATATATATATATATATATATATATATATATATATATATATATATATATATATATATATATATATATATATATATATATATATATATATGGTGCAGGATTCTGATCATCGTCATTATTGGGAACTCGGAAACCGAAAGAGATACAAACTTGGTTAAAGTAGACAAAAGTTGCACAACTACAAGTGCAACTTGAAGGTACTTGCAGATTTAGAAAAATCTCCATAGCTTCCTACATATAAACCAAATACAAAAAACTGCAATTTTTCCATTCTTCAACATCTCCAAAACATAAACATGTGTAGTCAGGTCACCTAGGAGGCCACTGCATAGGTCCACTGGTACTAATCCAGTTGTGATCAAAAATACTATTAAGCATCGCGGCTCAGAAAGCAAGGAATTTAGACAAATTCTAAGATCACCAGTGCAACCACAATGGCGAATTACGACTCTGTACAAAAATTTAATTTGCTAGGCAACCTAGTTTTGGAGATATTGAAGAAAGAAGAAAATTACAGTTTTCGCTTGTATCTAGGGGGCTATGGAACTTTTTCAAATCTGTAAGTACCTTCGAGTTGTAATTGTGCAACTTCTGTCTAATTTGACCAAGTTTGTTTCGGAGTTCCCACTGATGTCGATGGTCAAAATCCCGTACCCTATATATATATTTGCGTGCGCGCGCGTGTGTGTACACAACATAGTTGCGCCACCTTATTGCAATGAAAAATTATTTCAGGTGGCTAAGTTCGTTGGCCAGTTCTGAGAGTCAAGTTTTTGGATGGAAAATTGCAAATTTTCTTTTCGAAAATGCTATATCTTTAAAACTTGGCAATTTATTTTTACGAAATTTAACTCATATATTGCGATCAAGCTACAGACGCAATGTTATAAAATTCAGTTGTGTTGAATAACTACTCCAACATTTTCTGGAACTAAATTTTAAAAAAAGATTAGAAAATAGAGCGAGTTTAGTCCTTGTTGCTAAAAAAGAAAAGACATAAAGTTAAATAGAATAAACAAAGATGTATACATGAAATCGTTTTGATCAGTAACGTATACACCCTAACGTATTGATATTTGTTTTCTAGGTATTTGGTGACTGCGTACTGACATTATTATCTATTATTTCGGTCACAAACTATAGAAATCCGCCGTATCGCGATATCTCAACCTCTTTGGGGCAACTCTATATTAAAATATATAACATACTGTACATTGTATATACAATTTTAAACATACACAGATACACGTGTTTCCCTGTAAATTGTCAAATACTCTTCATGTGGTGGGTAGAATCAATTTATTAAAGTTAAAAAAAGTTAGCCCCAAATTTGCGATAATATAATCTTTTTGTAATTTGGATATACACATAACCTTTTGAAACTTTAAATGCCAACAATATATTTTAAATGGGAAATATTTCAAACGTTTTAAGTGCAGGGACAATGCCTTTAAACAAACACACAGTATGGGCATTAATTTTTTCCTTTGCATGTTAATATTTAATATTAAAACTTTGGAATGTCCCTGAGGCATTAACATTGCCACAACCATACCCAAACTTTTGAAATAATAAATAAAAAATTTACAGAAAATTCGTCAATTTATCAAACTTTTGTAAATATTTTATTGATCCTGTAAAAGTAATTCTGTGAAAAAAAACTAGATTCTAACATGACTGCACTGTGTGAAAGTCTAATTACAATTACAGAAACCATAATAATCGGTACTTACATACTGTATCGATGATCCAAGGGTCCAGGAACATGAAAAAAATAAATTAATTTTAATACACATAACTGAGAATGGTTATGCAAAAGTTCCACTTTTATTAATAAACGATAATAAATTTTCCTAATTTTAGTACATGACGTAACTCCAAAATATATTAAGCTTGGTTGCTTGAACTGCACAGTCATTAATTGGATGGGTGACAACCTAGGAAAACCCTGTGCTGTTGAATGCCCTCAGAAGGCAATGGCAAACTACCGAGTATATTTTCCAATCTGGTTTCCTTCTCGAAACATCGACATTAAGGTTTATTTAGAGTATGTACTTTTATTTACGTTGAGTTTAAGGTTTTTACTCATATCTCTCTCTCTCTCTTTCTCTCTCTCACGACAATAAATTTTATGTAAAACAATAGTTATTAATTGCACACTTAAAAATTGCTCATATACTGTCATAATTTGTAAGACCTGAGTTTCAACCCATTCCAGAGAAGCGATTCTATGCAAAGATCCCCGGTCAAAAAAGACGCAAAAACCGCACAAAGTGCAATTGAGTACGGCAATAGTGAACAGGCTAGAAGAGAGACTATACGCAAGAGAGTAGAAACACCAACGAAGACAGAAGACACCAAAAAGTTTATGCAACGGATCATAAAAGAAAATGGAATGCTTAGGGACCTCATGCAAAGGACCGTAACTGAAATGGAAACCCTTCAAGCATTAATAACGAAGATCCCAAACAAGAAGACAGAAATAAAGACAACTATCTGTAAGCTGGATAGGTACTCGAAAAGAATGCCTGCTGCTACAGACTTTATTGAGGGAATTATCTAGGAGTACACTGTAACTGTCACAGGCAAATAGCAAAAAACGAGCGCAGAATAACAAAGGAAATAGGCACCCAAACGGTAAATGAGAGGCAAGCAGAAAAGGAGATACTCATAAACAGAATAAAGAATGCTTCAGGGGAGCTCACACTTGCGCTGGTGGCAGAACCCAACAAAAATATGGCAAGACACAATTAGAAATGGATGACTGACAATAGAATAGATGCAGCGATATATGTCTCAGATGATAAACTGAGAATATAAAAAACTGGAAAAGGAAATGGATATGTATGAGCTGAAACTAAAGCTCTTATATTATATTCCTGCTATATCTCGCCGGTAGTGAACGTAGAAGCACTTCAGCAACTCCTCTCTGAATTAAAAATAAGTATACGAGAGCACAAGTAGAAGATCCTAATTGTAGGCGACTTTAACGTCAAGTCCTACATGTGGGGTTCAAAAATTGAAGACAGAAATGGAAGTGCAATGGCAGAATGGATAAGTCAAAATAATCTTATTGTGATAAATGACGGCAAAGAACCCACATTTGAGAGGAATGGTGGATCGTCCTACATTGACATTACATATGCTCCCCCAGACTGACACGATATATCAGCAAGTAGTACATCAGCGATGAGGAAAATCTTAGCTACCATAAAAACATTCATATGGAAATTACACAAACGAGCGAGAAACCTCAGGTGAGAAAACAACGTAAAGGATAGATCTATAAGGTAAAAAACAAGAACAATTGCTAGAAAGTATCACGAATGAAATACAACTACCAAGCTATCAATACAATGAAGAACACATAACACGTGCGATAGAGAAAGCATGTAACTCCACATTAAGGAAGAAACATTCCTACAGTAAAAGAAGAGGTGCCCATTGGTGGAATGCTGAAATTGCAGAACTTAGAAGCCAATGCTGTAAACTGGAAAGAATAGTAACTAGAGCCAATAGGAAGACCAATATGGCTGAAGAATTGAAAACCGTACTGAGGCAACGCTACAAAAATAAGCGAAACCTGAAGAAAGCGATAACGAAGGCAAAAAAAAAACAGTCGTGGCTCTTACTATGCAAGGAAGTAGACACTGATATATGGGGCCTGCGATACAAAATCGTTACCAGTAAACTAGAGCTACGCGCATCGACAGTTTTGACAGATGAAGAACAGATGCACATTGCTAGAGAGTTGTTCCCAGAGCATAAAACTAACACATGACCTGTTATACATATAGGAGAAAACAGTATACTTAAGGTACTTAATAAGAGGCTTCATCCAGACAGCAAAATTTATTGATGAGGGCTCCTCATCAATAAATTTTGCTATCTGGATGAAGCCTCTCATTAAGTACCTTAATTATGTCTATCCCAGACCTTGTGGCGTTCAGGAATGAAAACAGTATACCCATGATAACAAAGGAAGATGTAATCGCGGCTGAAAACAAAATCAAACTTGGAGAGGCACCTGGTCCGGATGGAGTACCCCCGGATGTAATTAAGGCGATCACAACAAATGTGCCCGAACTGCTTGTGCAAACTTTCAATAATCTCCTCATCCTCGGCCTCTTTCCCGAAAAATGGAAGATAGCCAGACTGGTGCTGATTGAGAAGCCGGGTAAAAAGACTCACAGACCTTTATGCCTGATAGACGTCATCGCAAAGACGTTTGAACAAATACTAATCCAGATATTGATAGAAGAAATTGAAAAAAAAGAGATTTTGCGCCCACGCAGTATGGATTTCGAAAAGGTTTCTCCACATTGGATGCCATCCAAAAAGTGCAGAGCACCGTAAATGACACACAAACCTGGCCCGGAACCTATGTAACTATGCTAACTTACGACGTCCGAAACGCTTTTAATTATGTCCCCTGGAAGGGAATAATAGATGAGCTGATAAATAGACAAATATCACCATACCTTGTTAGGATGGTATGCAGCTACCTGGAGCACAGGAAAATTATGGTGGGAGAGACAGGGATAATGGATATCACGAGCGGAGTTTCACAAAGATCAGTGCTGGGTCCCACCCTGTGGAACATCTATTACGAAGAGCTACTGCTGTTTCCGATGCCGGAAGGAAACGCTTGTGTAGAATATGCTGATGACATTGCCCTGATTATACGGGGTAGCACCCGAGAGGACATTGAAGAGCAAGCATCATGGCTGAGTGGGAGTATCGAAATATAGCTGATGAAGAAGGGATTACAGCTTGTCCTCCACAAAACCGAAGCGCTAATCTTGGCAGGAAGAAGGACTGTTAAGACACTAACAGTCCAAATAGGTAACCTGGAAATCTCCCCCAGCGCTAAACTGAAATGCCTTGGAATTAACCTGGGGCAAAACATGAACATGGGCTGGCACATCAAGAATGCAGTGGAAATAGCTGAGAAGATGACTGCAGCACTGAGCAGACTTATGCCAAACATAGGAGGTCCCAAGGAACAAAGGAGAAGATAATCGGCAGCGTTGTAAACTCCATTTTGTTATACAGTGCCCCTGCCTGGAAAGACTGGCAATCCAAAAGTAAGTATAGAAAGATCCTCGAAAGCACCCAGAGGAAAATTGCCATAAGAATCGCCAGTCCATACAGAACAGTATCCACCAAGGCTATACAGGTAATAGCAGCAGTCGTACTAAATACCTGCTGGTAGCAGACTTACGAAAAAAAAACATGAACAAGGCGACTGAAAGGAACAGAAGAAGAGAACTTACAATGACAAAATGACAGGAAGACTGGGAGGAGGACAAAACGGCTAATACCCACAATTAAGCCTTGGGTACAACGAAAGCACGGTGAGGTTGGATAATACCTCACACAGTTTTTGTCGGGACATGTGCGCTTTGGCTCCTATCTCCACAGATTTGCACTGGTGGAATCTGATCATTGTAGCTTTTGTGGAGAAAAGGATACAGCCGAGCATATCGTTCTGGGGTGCGAGCAATGGGCGGCTGTCAGGGAAGAAGCGGTAGCAATGATTGGGGAGGTGCTAACTGCAGAAAATATACCACATATGCTAGAAAGCGACAACAAATGGACCATTATAAACAAGATGATAGAGAAGATAGTGGGGGAGAAGGAAGATATAGAGAGGAGAGAAGCAGCTGCACAACAACAACACAACTGAAATCTGCATGCATCACAGTCAGACCAAGAAAGGAGAAGCTTACCTGAAGTAATACCATAAGATAGTCCCAGGTTTGCTTCGCACTAGGGGAGGTGGTTTTTAGTTGGTAAGGCATTCTCTAGAGAAAATGAATCCAACACAGCTCGGTAGATAGCCGACTGTCTTTTGAAGATTTCCCCTTCCTTTAAATAAAAAACTACTACTACTACTACCACTGCTACTGCAGCTACTGTACCCTAAAAAGCCTTTGTTCGCTTAGCATGCTATTTCGGAAAATGACAACGTCCTATTTGACATAAAGTTCTTGCGATAGTAAAGAAATATTACCAGAAAATAAGGAGAGAGGTGCTTGAAACACAATCTCAACAATATCAACCGAGATGGTAATTTCAAGTTAAGTCGAAGCTGACTCCACGGAATTAGCAACAGAAAGGATTCCACGGGCGCTGACAACATGACACAGGACCGCTGAAAAAAACAACAATGGTGCATCATTCACAGCCACTCGCTCAACACAGGCGAACGCATCATCCGCATGTAGCGAAAGGGTTACCAGGGCGATGTCTGCTCAGTTTTAGTCCTAACGAAGAAGCCAGCAGCTATCTTTGGTGAAACAACCCACCAATAAGTTCGACCACAGAAAAACCGCCCGGAAATTATATAGCATTCCAAACAGGCAATGTGTTAATTAAATTCTCCAGACTCATTGTTGTTTTGTACCATGTCGTAAGTATTAACTTAAACTCAAGGAATTATTATATTGTCAACTGTATGTAAAATTAACCGTACCACCTAAACCAGAAATAATGCTCCGTATGAACTTTTAGTAATTAAAAAACAAGACGTGATTAAAATAAATTGTTGGTTGCAAAACGAAATAAACCACGTAATTAAAGGACTATCTTCGTCAAAAGATAAACACATAATTTACTCTCTTTATAATGATACTCTGGCATTTGGTTGTTGCACATTATTATCACTTGACTCAATCATGAAGGCACTTCTGAAGATAAGTGTTATGCAGCACATCGTCGATTCCGACTGTTCATTACATAACGCTATTAATTAATTCTGTATAGTGATGCTAGTAGACTGGTAATCCCTGTGTGTATATAACTCCCTGGTTGGATGTCGTGTTAAAGGTGGCAGGTGTATATGGTCAGCTCCAGGTGAGGGATTTGTGACAGCACTTTGTTGGACGAGACCGCGATTCATACAAGCCACTCTAATTGAACAAAATATACAGGGTCTCCACATTGGCTTATTTCATCATACACTTTGTCTAATATAGGCTGTTAACACTGTGAGATGTACGACAGGGTCGTCATCTCGGTGCGAAACCAGGTAGTATGTTGTCACAACAGCTCCAAATAACACAAAATGTTATGAAATAGAGACATCTAGCCTTACTAATATAGGCTTGTATTTGAAATATTTCCGGTTAGAGTAATTAATGTTAGCGAATTTTTCGTGAAAAGAATATATATATATATATATATATATATATATATATATATATATATATATATATATATATATATATATATATATATCGAACCAATAACTTCAAAAATACTAGGTCGATTTTGATGAAATTTGGTACGTACATTCCCTTTGCAAGTGGCTTGGATAAGTTCGTTAGCCAGGGAAATTAGACCAGTTTTCCGGGAAAATTTTCGATTTTCTTTCAGAACATTTTTGTTATCTTCGAAAATAACAGAGCTGTGACAACCATTGGCATGTACGTTTCCCCTATCAAACTTACCCTCCATGCCAAAATTCAGATTCCCAAGTTAAAAAAAGTTATAGGCATTTAAAGAAAAAAATTGGGTGCCACTAGTGATCAGAGGAAAGCACAAGAACAAAATATTTTGTGTGATAGACAACACCAATTGGATGTTACATAGAACAGTTAAGTTTTCTTGACGCAAAAAGGTCAAGTAGTATCAGAGCAAATATTTTGAAAATTTTATCACTTTTCTTGTTAAACGTCGAAGCCGCGATTTGAAACGTCAAAATTTGAAATTTTCAGACAACGAATTTGAAACAAATAAGGATTATGTAGAGGAATAAGTGTGTTTCACAAAGCCTTAAGTTTCCGTTTCGACCATTATTGCCCTTAATTTTACTAAAATATTTTCGGAAAATCCATTTAAAATAGACCCTCTTTCTGATCCTCTGGCAGTAGTTTCAGCTATGGAGTTTATGGTTTAATAGTCTATATTTTAGCAAATTTTCGTAGAAAAAAATATTCGTTATTGCGTAGAATTATGAATTTTAAAAATATTTCTTCAAATAAGCGTGAACTAGAACCCCTAAAACCCATATACGGGGTCAGTTTCAGTTTTTGTCTGTTTGCACATATACGTTAATAATAGGGTGTCTCGAACTGCATCTTATAAATATATTTTGACAATCACACATAAGTCGTTGGTGATACACGCTTTCACCCCTCATGTTATTGCATTTTTGTATTTTCCATCGAATTATAATGCATGTTTGCAAGGAAAAAAAATTGATGTCGTTCATAGTTTTTGAGTTATTTCAATTGTTCTGCCCGATCGAAATGATGCATTCAGAGAGCCTTTTGTTTGTATTACTCGTCGAAAAAATCGAGCTGCCGTATACAGGCACTCTCAAATAAAATTTTCGCAGAAATGTTTTTGGTGTTTCCGTAGGTATAATTTTTTGTAAGATTTTTGTGATATGTTGGTAATTAATAATAAATATTTAATAAGTTGTTGTAAAAAAAAGTTGTGAAAAATATAATTTAGTGTAACATTACTGAAAGCAATTTCTGTTAAAAAAAATAGTGAATTTGTGTAAAAGAAATTTTTGCAAATTTTCATAAAAAATGTTTATTCAATTTTGGTTCTAAAGCTGTTTGTAAATAATTGAATCTTGGCAGGTGTGTAAATAGTTTGAAGAGTTTCGTTGGCCAGGAAAATCGGACTAGTTTTTTCTGTAACTTTTTAATTTTATGTCAAGAAAATATTGTACTTTTTGAAACAACAAAGCTATTTCAATTATATATGGTACAGTCTTAGTACTATATAGGTTATACTGCCAACAAAATATCCTCCTTTTAAAGATAAGACATATTTGTCATCAAAAACATTTTTACGAAAATTCGCTACCATTACGCACTTGCTGCGTCCAGATTTTTATTTTTATTTATGTATATACCGAGCATAACTTAAAAAAAAGGACCAACAGAACTGCTGTAAAAGCATAAGTTTAAGTGTGATTGTTTTACAAATATAAGCACTGATAAGTTCAAGAAAAAGCGATTTTGCTCCCACTAACTGTTTCATTTTTGAGTCAGCTGACAAACACAGAAGTTGTAGAAATCTTTCTTTGGAATTTAATCAATATTAGACAAACAAAATCAAACGTAACGATTTTGAGGTAGTGGTTATACACATTTTCCTAGAAGAATACCCTATATACTATAATTTATTGTAATCCATTATTATTTTTTGATTGCAAGAATGTACATACATACATAAAATATTATTGCTTTGGTTTCAAGGTATAGAATTCTAAATTACATAATTTGATAAAAACAATTAAAAGTAGACCGTTTGTTATCTCACCGAAGACAGCAGAGGTTTGCTTTTTTACAAATATCCTCAGCTTTCAAAAACTTTTAAAACAAAATTTTCCAATCATTTCTGTTGCAAAATACTGTATCATACAACTATTTGCACGATATAAAATAATTTTATCAGTTCCTAAGTCAACATTTTTTTCCGCAGATAAAAGTTTTTTTAAGTAAAAACATTTAATCGCTTAGAAATAAATATGCCTTGAAATATTTAAAGATTGTAGTAGATATTATATAACACTTCTGTTATTTCAAACACAGAAAGTACATATTTTTATAAAAGTCTGTTTATCTTAAAAAATAAATGACTATTAAGTGACTTATTAAGTAATGCAAACAGGAGCATTCTACTTATCTAGAGCGGTTCCAAATGTTCTGCTGCTATATCTCCCCAAACATCACCCTGCAGAAGTGGAAAAAAGAGGTGGACCAAGTAATGAGCGACAGAGTGGTTTGCCGCCAGAGATAAGGTGGTCCATAACGCAGGAAATAGACCAACCTTTGCCAGGCTAAACTTCATTCATGTTACAATGTCCATCATAACATAGCTGCCCAACTAAGGTCGTGGCAGGCGCTAGAAGAGGAATCTCTTAGTCACCATCGTTTTATACAGTCTGGGGTTAAAAACTACAAAAGCACAAAAAATGGACTGAAAAACATAAGGTGGAAACGACTGGGAAATGTTCAGGACTGTGCTACAATGGAGAGTTAAAATGCTTGGAAAACACGAAGAATACACTATAAATACGGAGATAAGGTCAAAGGCTTTGAAAGAAGCATATATGACCAGTATAATCCATAGAAGAGCACGGAGGAAGACATCAATACCATACTGGTGTAACTCCGAGATTGAAGTCATGAGAACAACATGCAATGAAAAGAGAAGAACGCTAACTATGTTTAGCAGAGTACTTGATACAGGAGTACTTGATACAGAAAAACTGGATGGGAAGTATAAGCGAGCTAAGAAAAAAAGAAAAATCGTATTAATTGACACTGGTAGGAGCTGTGTGGAGAGCTGGACAGAGATATTTGGGCAGATGCATACAGATTCGTCACGGGACGTCTGACAAATCAGGTGCCCGTCAACCTGGCAGATGAGCGAAAAAACAACTCGGGATGCACTGCTTTCCGAAAAAAGAAGGTGAGGTCAGGCTGGAAACCGTGAGCGGAAATGTGAATTTGTTCACCATCGATGAGCTGAAAGAGACGGTGGCTGTCTTGGACAGTGAAAAGGAGCCGGGAGTGGATGGAATTCCTCCGGAGGCAATTAAGGAAGCAGTACGGGTTGTACAGGAATGGATACTGTCTGTTCTGAATATACTGTTGAGAGCACAAAGTTCCCTGTGGAGTCGAAGCTGGCCAAATTGGTGCTGATCTTAATGGGAGGAAAACCCTTGGATCCTTTCCGCGGATATGCCGTTATGCTTGCTTAATACACTCAGCAAGCTATATGAGTGGTTGATTCGAAAAAGGTTGGTGGAGGAGATATACGAGGGAGAAGAGTTGGCCGAAAACCAATACGGCTTTAGGAAAGGGCGGTCAACGGTACAGACTATCGAGGTCGTAATGAGAACCAAGGAGGAAGCGAGGGTTAAGTGGTACGCACTGATAACACTGGACGTCAGATAGGCATTCAACACACCACAACACAGTGGAGTATAGTGATTAAGGAATTTCACAGGACGAGAGTTTCCCAATACTTAATAAGTGTAATAGGACAACATTTTATCGAGAGAAAGATAGTGATAAGCAAGGGTGAGGAGCTGACGGTAGATGCTGGAGGTCAACAGGGCTCAATAGTGGGTCCCAGTCTGTGGAATGTCCTGTACAACGGTGTTTTACGACTTGACCTACCTGAAGAAGTAGTGTCCATTGGCTTTGATAACGACCTGACGATAGTAGTGTATGCGGAAGACCCACGTCAAATGGAGTTTAGAGCCAATGAATGGCTAAGACGGATTGATATGTGGATGACCCATAATCAATTGGAATTAGCTCCGGAAAAGACGGAAATAATAATACTGAGGGGCTCTAGGAGGAGTGAGGACGTACGCTCCTTGTTGAAACGAAACGAAATCAGACCTGGGACGGCGGTGCGTTATTTGGGGGTGATGCTAGGTCAGAAAGGGTTATTTGGGGTCATGTCAAGATTGTGGCCAAAAAGGCTTAAAAAGAGCATCTGCGTTAGCAAAAACAGTGCCAAATGTTGACGGTCCACGCAGCTGCAAGAGGCAGGTGCTATCCCGAGTAGTGCACCTATTATGCTGGAGTCATGGATTCGCTGTAAACATAGGGAAGCTGACTACTTTGTGACGCAGTTCCTGACAGACCACAGATCATATCACAGATACACCAAGCGAATAGGAAAGGCCAACAACGATATATGCATATAATGCGCCGTAGTACACACACCAGAGCATACTGTGTTGACTTGCCCGAGATGGGAGGGGACAAGGCTTGAGGTGACCGGGACCCTGGAAGTCACGCTGACAGTGGAAAATGCTGTCGAGCAGATAATGGAGACTTATCCACCAGCTGAAACAAAGAGGCAGAAGACACAAACAAATCCAAACTCGCAGGCAACTTGGGAGAGAGGAGGACACCGAGGAAATTGAAGTTGAAGCTATGCCTTCTTAAAAAAAGGGAACATTGTACTTGGAGCTTTTCTGAAACGGAGCTACTTTTAAGCAAGCGCAATAAAACAAAGTCTAGCTTACCACTTGAAAAATTAAAAAACGGCACAATTAGCTGGTAAGCAAGGAATGTGTAAACGACACTTCTCCATTTTCGGTAGGCTATTGCCAAACATAAATTTACAAGCTGAAGGACCCAGAAGACAGAAAATTAGGAATCTTACAATGACATAAATTTCAGATGTTAATTGACTAACATAAAAAGCCTGATATTATTTTGACAAAGTATGGGTTAAGTTTTAAGAGTTATCAAGAAATAGTGTATAAGTACTTTGCAAAGGAATTGATAATACAATATTTTGGCACAAAAATACAATAAAATAGCACACGGCATCTGTAAAAAAACAAACTAACACTAACCGTTACCTTACTCATCATCACCCATTGCAACTAATCTTCTGTGTTTCGTAACACGATTTATTAAGTCAGGCTAAGGGACGACAACAATAAACTAACGGAATCAAGCTTTTTAAGACAGACATTGCTTGAAAACGGATACGACAAAAATCATATACTACAAAACATCAGAAATGCATAACAACCAGCCACTACACCTGAACAAGAACAGACAGAGTCCGCACAACATCACAAAGCCTTCTTACCATTCATTAAAGGTCTCAGCGACAAAATCAGTCGAATTTTAGAACCCATTATATCAGAACCATATTCAGTACAGAGCAAAAACTGTCAAATATAATAAAAACTCCTAAGGATACTTGTTCCGACTGCTCCCGAACTTATATAGGGCAAACGAATAGACCTATCCACAATAAAATATACGAACACAGTTAGAAATCATGGCCATGCATCACATTCATACAGGACACAATATATGACTTTGATATTGCCAAAACAATAGCCCTGGCTTACAACTCCAAAACCAGAATTAGCCGCGAGGCGATCGAGATCGAACAACGTCCTGATTGTTTAAATAGGAGAGATGATGGTCTTAAACTTCCGATACCTGGAAACCTATTATATCTTCATTACAAGCACACAAAATGACACTTAAATCAATAGACAATTTAACTTCCCTATTACCTGACTCAACAAATACCCATAACCCGCTTAGTTCTACAAGCAGTGTTACGAAAGCACCTGACTTAATAGACCTCTCCCGACTAATTACACTGAAAACGAGGCAGATAGACGAAACGTTATAAATAATACAAGACTTATCAAGAATTGTCAGATCCCTCTCAGGTCTAGGGTTGAACACACTGAGACCTTAGAGACGATCTCCAGCAAGATTTAAGGAGAAGGCAGATCGAGGCACCGTAACTGAGGTACAACAACCCAATCTATACTTATCCACTGCTGTAAGGAGTAGGAAGATTGAGGCCTTAGAGTTCATTTTCTTTCATATACTCTCAACCTCTTGAAAGTGGATGCAAATCAGGTATTGTAGTATATCGCATGATACTAACGTCGCTTTCACAATTATTCTTACTTTATTTTTGTTTAGATTTTGTTTTTTTTTAAGTTGAAATATTCGAGGATATGAGTTGATTACAAAAGGGAGTTTTCGAGTAAAATTTTGTAATTATTTAAATAAACCTTGGTTCAATCCATATTTCAAGTTTGACTTAAAAATCTTAATAATGTCAAAAATATTTTAACTAAAAAATATTGCCACTTTTGTTGTTTTTTGTTTGCTCAACTTCTGAAAAATTAAAATTGAAATATAAATCTTTAAAGTCGAATATTGTTCAATTACCATAATCCCTTCTTCTATTCACTGACTGTACGTGTGTGTCGTCCTTTCACATGATATAAGGACAGCAGCGCAGTTATCTACAGATCTGACGGACGCGCGATACTAATTGCCCCCGGCCGCGCAGCTGAGACCTCTTAATAAGTTATCATCATCATTATGCAAATGAGCCTCGTACATCCGTCACGACGTGTCCTGCAGCTCCCGGTGAGCGGCCCTCCTCTACCCCAAAGGAGTACGGCGACACCTCGACAGAATGCCAATGTGGGTATAAGGAACTTACCTACTAATCATAAAGAGCCGTTGCCATGATATCATTAACAGTTAAGTTGATGAGTTTTTTTTTTGACGAAATTTTCTTGCGAATTATAAAGTATGTAATGCACTGGAGAGTTTCCTGTTACAGAATGTAACCTGCATTGCAGAAGTGTCAGATTTCTTATATATGATGGCAATGATCATTGCGTGATACAGAATGTCCATAATTTGGCACTCTAGATTTTACACAGTGTGTCTTTAATTCGATGATTGGCACTGCTATTATTAAAATTCTAAGACACATGAGATTTCGTAAATGGAAAAGTTTTAGCAAATTTTCTGCTTATTTCAAATCCATTGAGAAGCGAAAGCCAAATATATTTTAAGTTATTTAAAAAAAAGAAAATTTGACGATATCGTTTTCATATTTTAGCATACTTAAGAGTAACCCAATTTTCTTTTGCTTATCACATAATTTCCAGACCTCATTTTTCATATGGCAGTAATACTTCATTTAAAGCTTGCCAAATAGCACCTGAAAAAGCTTTTCAATAATGTCTCACATGTTAGTAAACATATTTATTTTAAGAATTGATATTACAAAGAAAAGATTTTTTTTCAGTTTGCTCCAAAATTGCATGTTTCATTAACTCTGACAGTCATACACGAACCAGAGACAAATTTTGTATATTTTGTCTTTTAGCGTTCTATGATGGTCGTCTTTGAGATATCTATTTGGTGTTTTGCTACTCGTACTGACATACATGAAACATTTTTCACAGAGTGGCGAATATTGTTTGTACCTTCTTTATTATCAATTGGATAATGAATGTCTCTTTTGCTGTTGAAGCTTTCGTAGTGTGATAAATTACCTAAAAGGATAAAAGTTTATTAAAGAGTGCCGTATGCCAGATCTGATCGTATGCTTGAGAAATATCCAGTGAAATTGCATCACGTTTTGCAAATTTTTTAAAAGCAGATCTCCAAAGATTGCGCGACGTATGTGAGAAGATCGCCAGTAGCTTGACTTTTTGAGGTATTTTATAAGCTCCATACCGGCAACTTTTTCCATAATCTTGAACAAAGCTAACAGAATAAAAATTGGGCGATAGTTTCCCACAGCAAACCTGTGTCCTTTTTTAGGAGCGGGCTGAACTAAGGCTTCTTTCCAGGAAGATGTAAATACATCCACCTTATAGGACACCGAAAAGAGGCAACTTAAAATTGGAGTTAGTTTAGGAGCAGACATTTGAAGCATTTTTGCTGGAATTTTAGAGGGTTCTGATGCCCATTTGCCAATATTTATTTACTTATTTACAAATAATTCATTTGTATATAAATAAAGAAAAACAAAATGCAGCTGACCATTAGATGAAAACAAAGGAAAGGAAAAGGAATACATAGTACATATTGTGCACAGATATACATTCAATTTTATGCTAAGCTCAAACTTGAACTAAGCTGATGTCTGAAGGACATGACAGTTAAAGCAAAAAACTCTATGCCAACACTATTTCCCAACAAGACTAGCCTTGTAACTGGAGAGCTTCGACCATAGTTGCTTTGGTGGAACTTTACGTCAAACAGGTCTTTGTCTCTTGTAACATGACCTGGCACATGAAACTCGATTTGGGAGAGAAGAGTTGGAGGATCCCAAATTGAGTCCACAATCTTGTATAAGATTAGAAAACCAAGGTAGGTTTTTCGCTGAGCCAGAGAATGAACATTCATTGCGTAGCACATCTCACTACGTCAATAATTAATTTGTAACACACCTTGCTTATAGGCTATATATCGCAGTAACCTACTCTGGCCACTTTCAATACTGTCAAAATGAACACTATATGGGGGCGACGACACAAGGGACTCCAGCACAGACGGACAGCATTTTTAGTGATTGATTTTCAATGTTTGTGCAATGTGGCTCAAAAGTAAGTCGCCTTGCGAACAGCACACCTAAGTCATTAACAATATTGGCACACTCCACTAGATTGTTGGAGAGGCCATAGTCAAAAGTAAGCCCTAGAGTTTTCCTGGTAAAGGATATTACTTCACATTTACATATATTGAGATCAAGATCATTAAAAACACTATCTGCTACAGTGCTCCAGATCCCGTTAAAGCAACGCCGCGTCCGCAGGAGAAGTTATCTCTGGAAATTTTGACATCATCGGTCAACATGAGACACTGAGAGCTCTTAAGTGTTCCTAGGACATCATTGGTAAAGATCGTGAAGAGAAGGGGACCAAGGTGGCTACCTTGTAGTAAACCAGAAGGGATCTTTATTTCAGCTTAGCAATAATGTTTGTACTTTACCGGCTGTGTTCGATCCCTAAGATAATCCGACAGTCAAGCGCACAGCGACCCAGGCAAGCCGAAACTGGATAGGTGGGAGCATAGAAGTGAATAATCCACAGAATCGAATGCCTTGGAGTTGTCCGTATATACGCCGTCCACCTGTGTACCCCTCTCCAAACAATCCTGGATAAGTTCTGTGTACAGCATCAGGTTGGTGATGACAGACCGTCCCCTACACAGCCCATGCCGCTCATAAAACCTGCCTGTATATTTCCGTAATTCTGTCACACATCATACCCTCAAACAGCTTTGGAATGGTGCTCTGTATGCTTATGGGGCGATAATTGGCCACATGTGTAGCATCTTCTCCTTTAGAGATTGGGATGACAAAGCTTGATTTCCAATCAGTGGGAAAAACACTGGGAACTGCGATAGTCTCAGAACCTTTGGAGACACACCATCAGGGTCAGCCCCTTCTTTGTATCAAGTTGGGCCATATGCCTCTCCATATCAGCTACCTCGATGTTCACGTTAGCAAGCGTGGTTAATGTCTCTGTCCTTAGCTGCTGGGTTTGGCCAGTCGAAGGAGCCAGTACACATTAAAAAGACGAGAAACGTCTATTTACTATTTGCTAACTGTCACTGCTCAGAACCCCCCCATGTATCCCATGATAGATGGCAACCCCGATGATCCAGATTGCGACCTAATATATCCCCAGAACAATTGTACATCGTGCTTAGCAGCCCTCTCAACACTGTCTATGTAGTCCTGGTAGCAGACACTGGATATGTCTTCATTGAGTTCTCAGGCCAGAAAATACAAGGTAGTCATCATATCTACCCAATGCCTTATACTTCCTATGAGATCGTCTCTTTGCAAGTAACAAGCTTTTGAGTTCAGGGGTGTACCACCAAGGGAACGTTGACAATCTAACTCTCTCTTTCGGAACAAATAGATCAAGAGCTGCATATAGAATTTCGTAAAACACCTCTACCGCACCATTCACACCAGAGGCCCTGCTTCACAACACAAATTCCAGTCTACACAATCGAGGTAATTACCAAGTGCTACATCATCCACTCTATTAAAATCAGGTACAAACATATCGTGGCGCCAAGAGCTCGTCTGGGTGTCCTTAATGTTGACATTGAATGTTAGTGGTGGATGGTGTACATCACAAGGCAAGACATCAGCGGCTGATGTGACAAAATATGTGCTGGGCACTAAGATGTCTAAAGAAGACACCCCTTATTTTTTACTCTGCAGCTGAAATAATGAATCGGTGAACTCTTTTCCTGCGTATCGGGAAGCAAATATGCGAGCAAATAAACGATACCTTTAAAGCCAAGAGAGGAATTGAGCTGGTGGAGTGATTTCCACCTATACTTTTTCTATAGACCAGGAACTTAGGCCATTGTGTGAACGGTATATGACTTTGTCTCTCATACATTTGTTAAAGTCATTTCTAGTCTGATCGATTATCTGCTTACACCTCTTTCTTGCTGATACAAAAGTGTCGTGAGTTTTGTGCTGCGCCAAAAATTGTACGCATAAATTTTGATAGCTGATTTTCGGTAAGCTTTATTAAACCGTGATATTTTGATTTGGAATTAATATGTTTCGATGGATGAGCAATTCAGGTTTTCATGTCTAATTAAGTAATTTCGGTACTGGAGTCGGCGTATTCTACGGGATTCTTATTTCGAAAACAGACATCTGCCCAAGAATACAAAAAACAACATATCCCCAATTCGTCCTATTCAGCGGATTTATAGTGCCAGATCGGCCGACAGTATCTTTCTGAGAACTTGTTCGGTTGTAGGGTATGTGTTGCGCGGAGACTAAATAATGGTCAGGTCAGTTCACACTTGCCTGGGTGGTGGTCAAGGTTAGTAGTTTGTGGTTCTCGTAGTATACTGTCAGAATAAGATCAAGAGTATTGCAGTAAGTCACAACCTCGAATAGCTGCGTCAGACCTTGGCAGCGCGACCTGTGCCATTTACAGAATTTAAGTGGAGTCTGTGCACTTATAAAAGTGCATATCTTCACCCTCTAGCTGATTCAAGTCTGGAGATGCTTCTGTTCTCTTGTTCATTGTCATTTTCGTCTGGAAACCTGAAGACAATAGATGAAAACTAAAACTTTGACAACATTACATGCAGCACATTTTCTGTAATCATAAAAACAGGAATAGGTCTTGACCACCTGAAGATGACTCGACAGGAGCTGAAACGCGTAGTGGTATCAATTACATGTATTGTCTGGTAGAAAAGCCTTTTTAATTACAAATTCCTTTAATCACCTGGACTTAACTGTTCACTTTGAGCATTTCTGTAATTATTGTATTTTACATATTCGTGTGTGCTCTGCACAATGTCATCAGAAACATTGTTTCTGAGAAACCTTTTGTGTTTCTAATTTTTTTTCTGAAGATGGCTGCTTCTACAAGTTTGTCTGGAAGAAAAAACTTTTTATTCAAGTGTGTGTGGTAAAATTTTAAGCGACGTGGCATCATAATAAATTGCCTCTGAAGCCTTCTGTCGTTGAAATAACACCACCTTTGAACCGCAGAGCCCAATGAAATTCAAACCTGGACACAGAGTATGGGGTGATACTGCGGATGGAAGAATTTGGATTTCAGGTTGAACTACGCTATGGAGTTGTTTATCTTGCATATGGTGATGAACAGCATTAAAATTGTTAACCTAATCATATACACACATATAATGGATCAACATAACCAGTTTTTAATTTAAGCCTGAATGTTTTACAGACGGACTCTTCGATCCCATATCAATTTAAGTGATAAATGCATTTTAAATTTGTTTAATAATGCAAACCTTTCATGCACATTTCCATTAGAAATGTCACGACTGAAATAAGGGAAAGAAAATCAATTACAATCCATGCGCATTATAAATAAATAGCAACTATATCGTTTAAAACATTACCTGACTAATGCAGAGTGCAATTATTATTGAAGTAATCAATAACTCACCTTGGCCAATATAAAAACGAAAACATACTTTTCTATATTATTTTCTCCTTGCTTGACTAATTCTTGTTAAACATTCTTTACGCACCCGTTTTTTTAAAATTATTTGCATAAATATTAATACTTTTTAATAAACACAGGTAAAATATTCCTGCAAAAAATTTAAGAATACATTTTAGCGCACTTCTATCCCAAAACGTTCCACCAACAAAGTGTAATCTTGTAAGATTAATATAAACAGGTTGAAAAACTATAATCTACGCTTTTAGAAAACGTAAGTTGATGACCCGTTGTCACCAAGTTTTCTTACAGGTATTGACACATTCCATACTCAAGGTATCAAATTTTTTATGATTAAATAATTAAATATATATATATATATATATATATATATATATATATATATATATATATATATATATATATATATATATATATATATATATTGAAAAAGTCAGTACTGTTTTCCAAGAGCTGTTGAAATTTTATATTTTCCAGTGGAAGCTATATTTTTCGATATCTTGGCAAAAAACATGAAGTATAGTGCCCTCTATAATAGAGACACCAAATTATCACAATAAAAAATGTTCGTTGTGCTTACCAAATAGCTTCAATTAAAAAATCTAGATGAAATACGTTTCTTTTTAAGATATATATGAGTAATCATGTTCATCGCAGACGGAAGAGCACTCGACGATAAAAATATAATTTTTTATGGACGAAAAATATTCAGTTTCTCAATTAGAACAAACATTGCAATTTTTGTCGATAAGCGCTACATTCTTTAGACATCTGCACAAAAAGGCTTTGCCAAAATAGTAGTAGTCACTGTTGTAGAGATAAAAAAAAAACAGTATCAAATATGATCACCATTTTGTGAAACAGTAAGGCTATAAATAACAAATTTTTTTGTACAATATCTGATTTGCTGGTAAAAGCTGCATTTTCCTGAAGGGTATTGTAAATGACCCTAATTGCCGCTACTTGCCAGATTACAATCCAAGGATATTCCGCGAATTACATACGTAGCACCCACAAAAACCTGAATGTTGTGGCTGGGATTTTCGATAACTACCTCGTTAGACCTTTCTTCTTACTGGGAGACTTAACCACCAAAATATATTTAGAGCTATTGCAAGACATCACTTATCACATTCTGACAAATACAACGTTAAAAGCTCATTGGTATTCCAACAAGACGGTGCTACTCCACATTACGTGTGACAGTATTTGGATTAAAGATTTTCAAATAGATGAATACGAAAACGTGGTAAAACTGAATGACCTTAAAAGATACCGGACTTAGCACATTGGACTTTTATATGGTGACATTTACAAGCAAGATATATACAATTCAGCTCACAATCCTGCAGGATTTGCGTTAGCGCAATGTGCCCGGATGTCATCTTATTTATTTACTTATTGATTTTATTGACTTTTGTATATATATATATATATATATATATATATATATATATATATATATATATATATATATATATATATATATATATATATATATATGTATAATTTTACATCGTGCCATACAAAAAAGCTTAAGCGTGTGCTTGTACCAAAACCCAGATTTGTTAAACTCTAATCTCCCAACGTCCAGCTGCCAAATTATCATAAACTATCACTTAAAATTTTGATCCTAATTGGAACTCCTCCATTTATCACCACCGATGCAGCCATGATATAGTAAATTGCAATTCAACTATAAGAATTTTGATTTTGAATCTTCCATCCAAATTTTGTTAAAGGCTTATAATTCAACAAGCAATTTTGGCATTTTACTAGACTTAAATAAATTTTTTTCATACCACCTGAGATGCCCAACAACGCGAGATATCGATTTGAACAAATTTTGTGTTTTTGTATTGGGGCTCGTGACAGCCATTTTCAACATTTTCTTAAGTAACGTTTTATCTGTGCTTCTGTGTCTCCGTTTTCAACTTTTTTTAGTTTTCTCCCTAAGAATTTCAAGGATATTCAAATCCGAGTACATGATTGAATAGATAATTGAGTAGCGTTTCCAACGTAGTTTCACTCGACATAACTTGCTGTTTAAAATTATGAAGAGCTGTAGCTACCACCCCGTTTAGGGGGGGTGAAGTAGCAGCTACGACATTCCTGCGAAATTGTGTCCCCCTCAAAAGCAAAATGGATATGTCTAAGCTTTTTTCAAAAACATAACTTTAAAAACTCCATAGCATGCTGGTATAGTTTACGATGGACCACCTGTATATTATGTTTTATTCTGGTAGTGAATTTTATCTTGTGTTTTTTTCAGATAAATGAAAAGCCATTTTACTTCACTTTAGTTATTTAAGTAACAAAATAACATTACAGTTTTAAAATGTATCACTACCAAGCTTCAGGGAATAAATATCTATCAAACATTCAATCTTTCTTTAATAATACATCACATATCGGCAAATGTCAACACTTTAGTTTGGATTACATTTATTTTAAGCATCTATTTCCACTGTGCGTTGAGTAACAACGTTACACTGTGAAAAAGTAAAACAAAATAAACTAAAAAAACTGCTAAAAGAATTGAGAGCTCAGTAGGAAATCAGTTACACAAAGTCATAACATAGGGGCTCGCCGTTTGTTTTAGGGCCCCCTGTTGCGTCAGAGGCCCCCCTGGGGTCCTCAAGCCCCCCTAAAAGCTACTCCTTATCAGATCTCCACATGATGACAATTTCAATTCAGTCACAACAAACCAAGCCACGAAGCCACAAAACTGACTTCACGTCATCTGAAGCAAGCTCTTTCTATTCAATACGAATTAAAAGAAACAAATAATATTCTGTACGGGATGGGTTAAATAAAGAACTAAATTTTTAAAACACTAATGTGAAGTCTGATGTTTGGCGCCTTTGTAATAATTTTTATACAAGTCATAATATGTTTCTTATATACTTCTTGTCATGACAACTGTCCCATGCGGTGGAATGCACTATAAAGAATAAAAATGAAATATTTAAACGTTTTGCTTTGTGTAGACGGCATTTTTATGCAGGTACCGACATTAAAAAGAACTTACGTCAAAATGTTTTATTGTTTAGTAGGCTTTTCCCGTTTATAACATAATTTATATAACCTCCGTCTGATGTAGTAATTCGAGCTATGTGTGATATATTAGATAAACATAATAGCAGTTATATTAACTACTGAATGTTTTCATTTGTGATGCATTGCGGTATTTTTATACATGAACATGTTTAAAATTAACACGTTAAACTAAAACAACACGCTAACAAAAGTGGAACATAATTTTGTTTTTAAATGTAACAGAAAATTGTCAAAACACTTACCGCCTTCAGAATCAGCGTCCAGTTTAACCGATGCCCAAGATGTAGTAGGTAAGTATTATGAAACAGAAGAAAAGAAAAAAATTATACAACTGTCAAGTCCAGCAATATTTTATTGATTTAAGTTCAAAATGTTGATTTATACCATATTATTGTGTAGTATTCATTTTCTGATGCAAATGTGCAAATGCAAATGTATTTTAGTAAATGTTCGTAGAAAAAATTCGCTGAGAGAAGATCATGGTTTTCGACATTTGAGAAGATTTCTCCAAATAAGCATGAACAAGGCCTCCTTGAATCTATATTCGGGATCAGTTTCAAACTTTATGTTACATATACAAAAAACGTTTGAAACTATCCCCGTATATGGGTTCTGGTTCCATATTGATATCAAAATTTTGTGCGCTTGTAAATAATGTAATTTTGTATTTGTGTGTCAAACTTGACGTGAATCTCTTAAAACAAAGGGCCAAAGCTGCTTTGGACTTGTAGATAATGACTCATAATTTTTCTGTTAGAACGGTTTTTTGACAGCAGTTTCTTGGAGAAAACAAAAAAAAAATACAAAAAAATTCCCCCTATTGCATTGCGATAAAATGATCAGTTTTCGAGTAAAACGTTTTTTAAAATTGTCTCGCAATGAATGAATTAAAAATAATGTTTCACATTTACAATATCAATAAAGCGTGCTTAGGAACTACCTGTTAGTTATATGATTAATAATAATAGTTTACAATTTTTAAAACCGCTTTTCTCGAAAACGGCTCACTTTTACGCAATGCAACAAAAAGTATCTTTTTGTAGATTTTTGTTTTTCTTTAATAATGTTATTTATCCGCAAAGTACACAATATTTAAAACCGTGGTTCCCGAAAACGGCTCACTTTTACGCAATGCAACAAAAAGTATCTTTTTGTAGATCTTTGTTTTTCTTTAATAATGTTATTTATATAACTTTATTTAACCTCAAAGTACACAAAAACAAAATTCAATATTTATTTCAAAATACATTATGTGCATATTATACATTTAACATCAATATAATTACTTCTTTTACAAGATTATAAAAAGGGAAAATAGAAAACAGGGAGATCAGTGGGCCGTATTAAGAAGAAGAACCTCTACCAAGTAAACTAAAATATTCTTCCAAGTCACTTTTACCCCCAAGTTAAAAGATACCATAGATGATACATAAGTAATATACATATATTATCTTTCTTTATTGCCTATTTTCCACTGAGCCATCTCAAGAATATTATTAAAAACGTTCAAATGGACATTTGTTTCAGTGTTGATTTTATTGGTTACCCAATTCCACACATTTCTTGTCTGGCCACACTCCTTGACTCTGAAATATGTTATCCTCAGTTTGGCAGAGATGGAGTAAATTACTTATTGACATGTCTCGTTATTTATAGCTTTATATAAAACAGCGCGCCAACTAGCACATAATTCCTTATTTTTGCTTATTTGTCATATAATTGATCGCCTGTATATATTCCCGAGTTTTTCTTCTATAGCTGGGGTTTTAGTCAAATTTCATTAAGAAAATACATTAAGGCGGCGATGGTGAGATTTTCGGAAAATGTCTTCAAATGAGCGCTATTTAGGACCTCTGGAACCCATTTCCATGGTCAGTTATATATATATATATATATATATATATATATATATATATATATATATATATATATATATATATATATATATATATATATATCCAACCGATAACTCAAAAAATACTTCACTGATTTGGACCAAATTTGGGAATTACCCTTATTTTGTTAATGGCTTGGATGAGTTCGTTCATCAAATACTAACGGCCAATTTTTCTTAATAAAAAATTATTCAGATTATTCAATGTTTCTTTTAGTTCTGCTAATGCTATAAATGTATCTCTATTTTCCTCAAGCCTCCTTTCCGCCACTGCTTTAAGTGCCAGCACTTCTCTAGTTTCTCGGCTGGGTAGTGAGGTGAAACTGCTCGCTGGCGTAGGTGATTGGCCATAGTCGCGGAAATGGGACGACGTTAAAAAAACAAAAACACAAACACAAACACGCACACAATCTTCGCTGCATGACTGTATATTTAATGTACTGCACTTGTTGCATTTTCGCGCGTCCGCCGTTTTTGGTAGACTATTACTTTTACTCTTCATAAACTTACAGCTCAGCTCTCTCAATTCATAACATTCGGCAATCACCTGGAAAGTTCTTTCATTTTTTCACCAAAATTTTTTAACACTTCTGCCGTTAATTAATTTATTTACACATGGCTTTTTTGTTTCTAAGAGTTTAAATGCTTTGTCAACTTCTCTCGGAATGGGCAGTGCCACATCATCTGGGCTTATTGCCCCTATCTCCCCATACACCTATTCTGCTTTACAATTAATTTCCTTTCCGTGATACAGCTTTTTATATAGGCTTTCCAGTGGTTGCCAATGTTTTCCTTTTGGTTTTGGTTAGTTGGCCCTGAACATGACATTCATTGGCCAAAAACATATGAGTTCTACAATGGAACATTACTATATTAATTTTCACAAGGGTGTCAGTAATAGGCAATGAGGCTAACATGATTTTCACAATGAATTGTGGTAGACAATCAATTGTGACGTAGACAACATAAACATTGTTACTCCGATTAAAAATTTTTAAAAAAAGTTAAAAGTTATAATTAAATTATGGCTATTATTTACATTAGTACAGTCAACTTAGAAGAAGAAACAGGAGCACTCTCTTCTCGCACAGAATGTAAACTTGCATCGTTGTCGATTATGAAATAATAATTATCATCACATAAAATTGTTGAACTCAATTACCAATTACTTAAAATGTTATTTTAGCAAACAGTGCTCGCATCTTCACAAAACAATGAAAAATGTTATTACACATTCCTTATATAAATAAGTGGAATAGTTGATTTGTAGCATTTACATAATCAACGATAGTACTACAACTATCAAATTTTCATTGTTTCTTTTTCTACTGTTAATTCTTACGCAAATAGAAATCTAGACATTCTGTGATTCCGCCATTTCAATCTCACTTGCGCTCATGCATAACTAATCACCTTTCGTGATTAGCGAATGGAATAACGGCAATTTAGTACCATTAGTGCATCTATTCGAACAAAGTTCCCATTTGGAAATAGGAAACGACGAAGCTCTAATTATGAAAAAGAATGACAGTGACCGACCACCTGTTCCTTTTTTACCGCAAACAAAGCCTTCTTATTAATGACTCTTTAATTATGCCTAAGATGCCATTTACCATAGAAAGAGATAAGACTATTATGATATATGACCATGTTTAACTTCGGACAGGGAGCGTTTTCACATCTGAATTATTGAGAATTTTTCTATTGTGTGGCCAATTACGTAACAGACCTCGTTTCGGATTTTAATGAAAGAGGTTACACTGGAAGAGAATATACGCATTTTTTAACGTAACATTCACATTCTACAACAATAATACATGTATATGCTAATGAAATATATAAATCAATAAAAAGTGATGGAAGACCGTGTTTTATTATTCGGATATGTGTATACTATGGATATACGAGTCCGTGCGTTTGAAAAACGAGTTATCAGATAAAAAGCCTCTGTGTACTTTCCACTACTCGGAGTTTTAGATAATTTCTTCTGTGAAAAAATTTGATAAGGGGGACAACGCCTTTTAAATAAAAAAATAAAATTTCCGCTAACTGGGCCCTCCGGAACCCATAACCGACGATATATATATATATATATATATATATATATATATATATATATATATATATATATATATATATATATATATATATATATATATCAAGAAGGAGTAACAACAGTAGCCACATATTATAAGGGCAATTATTACGACCAAATTACTGAGGGCTTAAAGAAAATTACTTTGTATTAAAAGTCGATATATTTCGACCTCATTCGGGTTATCTTCAAGGGTACTAAATATGGTTAAAAAATACATAAAAATCTCAAAACACATTGTAAGTTCATACCTTGTTCGCCAAAAAAGTCTGAACAGGTTTCCCGGCAAAGATTTGAGCTCTTTTTCGCAAAATTTTTGTTTCTTCGGGGATAACAAGGCAATTGTAACCAAATTGGGTACGCAGGTTGCTCCTATATAACGTATGTAGTTCAGTGAAATAAGTATCCAACTTCTAAATGAAAGATAATAGGCTGAAAATTTGTACAGAGCTTTGACAGTCTCAAAAGTCTCATATAATCTCGTGCACGCGAAATAAATTGTAACTCCGGTTTACGGCTTTAAAAGTAAATTTATTTATTGATTCAAAGCTTGGTGAGTTACAATTCATTAAAAAATATGAGAACTGCAAAGACACAAGGCTAAGTCTAATACAGAACTAACTAAAATTATGAATCTACACATATTTAATAACTTGGGTGGTATGATGTCGATCATGTGACATCAGGTCATTGCTATGGAAGTTTACAATAAAAAATACTAAATTGCAATTATAAAGTTAAATAAACAGAGTTAATGATCTTAATAAACTTGCTAAAGTAGATATTATATTATATACGTATTATAAAGGAAACATTTATAAATGCTGAAATGCAGAATTGCATAAACTATACTACAATGTAAATTAACAATTAGATTTAAAATATTCCTGTATACTTATATACAGGGCGAATATACATAACTCCTCTATGCCCAGATGAAAACATAGGTCTTAGTGACCTAGTTTTTCAGGTTAATGTCTTCTAAGGGAATTTCTCTTATCTCTGCACTTGGCACTTGGTTCATTATAATGTTTCTATATCTGTACAAACAAAACATTATTATTATTATAAGTAATATGATATATAAGATAATAGTCCATATGTTAAAACTTGAATGAAATAGTGGTAATTTGATATTCTGTAATGCATCTTTCGTATGTTGCATTTGGTGTAAGATGGGCTGTAGCTCATCGAGGTTGACTGGATCTAATTTCAGCGGTGTCATTGTTGCTATTTCTTTCTTGAAATTTAGTTGACTCATTTTAATTTCTGGAATCTCCAAATGTGTAATTTGTTTCAAAGGGCTTTTGTAAGATCGAATAATTTGTTGGCCAAATTGTATCTGGCAATTTTCGGGAATACCAATTATGTATGCACCTTCTAAGATAACAGTAACTTTGTTATTTGAACACTTTTTGTTGACTATAGTTTCTTGAGTAAACACTGCAATCCATTGATCGTCGTTTACTTTCTGTATTTTTGGGTGATTAAGTTGAGCGGGATGCTGTATAAAATTTTCGTAGTTGTGAGAAAATTGCATAAGTTGAATCTCACAAGGGCTGTCTTCATTTACTTCTTGGGTACTCTGTGGCAAACACAGATATTCTGCGGCACTAATTTCTTTGCATGGGCTACTTGATAAACTGTAGTATCTCTCGTTTAGGATAAGGTATTTTTGATGTGGAATGATAGTATGGAATGTTAAATTAGAATTTTTTATAGGTACAGAATAAAGGTGGAAATAATCATAAGATACTGACTCTGTTAAAGGTATTTCAATAACAAAAACTAATTGCATTGACTTATAATAAGATTTCACATTAGCGATACTTTCGTAGACTTGAATAGTGTGTTCGGAAATTTCATACGGCAAATGTGGTTTATTTTCAAATGAGGATATTTTGTTAAGTTCATTAAGTAAATCCTGTGATTCTATAATAGAGGGATGAACAACATTTAATTTGGCAAAAGTGATAGCATCTACTAATATTTCAAAAGTTTCTTTTATCACAATGGTACCGCTAATCATTTGCATAAGCAACATTTGAATGGTTAAGACAGTCTTTATATTTTCAGTTTTTATGTCGAGTCTATTTATGTTTTGAGTATCTAAATTTAGTTGAGATTTAAGCTGAATTTGATTATTAGTTATTATTTTTATAGTGTTAGTGAATTTTTCTGTTGCCTCTTGATTTAACGAAATTTGCTCTTTCAACATAAACCTAACGTTATCTTGATTAAGTGATAATTGTTCAATAGCTTTGTCGTACCGTTCGGTATCCTCTTGATCTAGATTCCCAGTTATTGATTTCCAAGCTGTTCCTAGGCCGTTGATTAGACCTCTGCGTTTTCTGTTCGTATCCGAAAGTAAAAGCTGTTTTTGCAGTTTTTCTGCTTCTGCTATATGATAAAATAGTAGGTTTTGATAATTATCTATTTCGTATGTATAGTTATCTCCATAAGAAGCGTATTTTAGGCTACTCTCGAGTTTCTGTTGATTTTCTTTTATATACTTCAATCCGTTTTTTAAAGGTAGCATATCAAAGGTTCTAATTATGCTCCAATAATTATTTATATTTTGAGCATTGCCAAGTTTGATGGGTAGCAGGCCAGGGTTGTTTTTGATCTTCGTTATGGCTATGTCTTCTGTGTTGATGGTCCGGCAGATTGCGATGAATCTGAAACAATAGGAGGTCTTTTCAATTTTCTCAGTGGTACTCTTCTTGTGGTATTGGATTGTTGCACTATAGCTTGATTATCTCGAATTTTCTTAATTTTTAATGGACCATTGTATCTTACTCTTGTCTTATTCCTTAGCTCGTCCTTTTGGTACACTTCCATACCTGGTTTAAATGGATGTGGTTTTAAGTCTTTATTTCTTTTTGCATGTACAGCAATTTTATGTTCCTCTAAAGTTTCTTTCACCTTTTCATATGTTTTGTTCAAAAGTTCATGATGTTTTTGAAGATATTGTTCATAAATTTGCATTTGAGCTTCCTGATCAAAAATCTCGTGACTTGAAGTATGACCTAATAAGATACTGTAGGGTGTGAAGTTTGTTGCAGAATGTATTGTGGTGTTATACGCTATTAACGCATATTTTATTAAAGAGGTTATTCTTTCTTTCGGAAATTATTGTTTTAATATTCTGATACCTTTTAATATTCTTCTACCCTAAAAGAGTAGAATGCATCCTTTCAACAATACCATTTGACTGAGGGTTTCTCGGTGTTATAAAGTGAGGTTTAATTTTATGTAAGGTTAACAACTTAAGTACTGTATTGTTCGAGAATTCGCTTGCATTATCCATAGTGATCTGTTCTGGAACACCATAAAATCTAAAAAAGTCAATTAGGGTGTCGGCAATTTCTACAGCATTTTTAGATTGTATCAGAAATGCCTGTGCAATTTTTGAAAAAGCGTCCACAAATGTGACGTAATTATGACCTTCTATAACAAATGTATCTGCATGTATAATTTGCATGGATCTACTGGGTGTATTTGTAAGCATCATTTCTATCTGAGGGGGATGTCTGTCGTACTTGGCTCGTTGACACATTTCACAAGCATCTATAAACTGTTTCACTAATTGCTGCATCTTTGGAAAATAATATCGGGTAGAAATGTGTTTTGTAGTTTCTATTATTCCACGATGGTTAGTCTTTCCTGAATGATGAGCGTTAATTATTTCCTGTATCTCATCGTCTTCTATTAAAGGTATTTTGTGTTTTGGACATGATATTATCTCCGGTGCGTTGTCGTTAAAATGTTTTATGTAGACTCCACTAAAATCTTTATACATAGCGTCGGTGTCGAAATTGAAATAGTGCTTTTTATTCGACCCAATATAATTTTTAAAGAATTCTAATATTTCTTGTTAGTTATTATTGCGGGAAATTTGAACAAAAAACTTATCCTGTTTCCCTACTCTCAAATGTTTCACTGTTCTAGGATTATTGAGGACTGTTGTTATAAAATATTGATTTGGTTTTGATTAGATGGCATCTTCGGATATTTTAATAGCTTCATTTGGTTCTAAATTAATATTAGAATGATCACTCTCTAAAAGTACGTCTTCAAAAGGTAATCTCCTTTGATAAACGGTTGATCTCAAATTTTCTCGTACAGTCCTGGGTGATGGAGTATTTAATTCACGATCTTGATTTCTCTCCTCTTCTTCATCGATATTTGCTATCATTGATTGGCTATCGTTGTCGTTATTTTCTTTCGTTAAAGTGTTAAGTTGTATACGAGATAAAGCATCTGCATTTGTGTTGTACTTGCCTTTTTTATAAATTATCTCGTAATCAAACTCTTCTAGTTTCAATCGCCATCTGACGAGTTTCGAGTTTGGTTCTTTTAAATTCATAAGCCATACAAGTGGGCGGTGGTCGGTGTATATATAAAATTTACGACCAAACAGATACGGTCTGAAATATTTTGTGGCCCATACTATTGCAAGTAATTCCTTCTCAATCGTAGAATATTTTTGCTCAGAGTCATTTAATGTTCTTGAGGCATAACAAACTGGGCGGTCTGAACCTATGTTTCCTTGGCTTAGTACGGCTCCTAATGCGACATTACTAGCGTCTGTTGTTAGAATAAATGGTTTCGTAAAATCAGGGTATTGTAAAATCGGGTCATTTATTAAGATTTTCTTGCATGTTTCGAAGGCGTTGATGAAATCTTCGGTATGTCTTATTTCTGCACCCTTTTTTACACAAGCTGTAAGAGGTTTGGTTAATTTCGCAAGGTTCTTACCGAATTTTCTGTAATATCCTATTAAACCTAAAAATCCCTTAATTTCTTTTCTATTACGAGGTAATGGATACTTAACGATGGCTTCAATTTTATCTGGGTTTGGTTTGACCCCGTCACTTGTGATTTTATGCCCTAGATAGGCTACTTCTTTTCGTAAAAATTCGCTCTTGTCTAATTGTATTTTTAATCTTGCTTGTCTTAGTCTTTCAAACACTTCTCTGAGTCTCTCTATATGTTCTTGGAGTGACGTCGAAAATAACACTATATCATCAAGATATACAAAGCATATTTCATTTTGCAACCCTCTTAAGACGTTGTCGATAGTTTTCTTGAAAGTGCTGGGAGAATTCCGCAACCCAGCTGGAATTTTAGTAAATTCAAAATGACCATTGTTAGTTGAAAACGCAGTTTTTTCAATGTCTTCAGGAGATATTTCTATTTGGTGATAACCTAAAGCTAAGTTAAGGGTGGTAAAATATTGACTTTTTCCTAGTTTGTCTAAAATATCCGATATATCTGGAATTGGGTATTTGTCTTCTACAGTACGTTCATTTACTCTTCTGTAGTCAACGACCATTTTCCATTTTTTATTTCCACTATCATCTGCCCTTTTAGGTACAATAAGGACAGGTGAACTCCAAGGTGATATAGAGTTTCGTATGATGCCTTGTTGTAGGAGAGTATCTACTTGCCTTTTTACTTCTTGTTTATGCACTTCCGGCAGGCGATAAGACTTAACAAAAATTGGATCTTCGTTGTTAAGACGAATTTTGTGTTTTACAGTATTAGTAAAAGATAGAGGTTCTCCTTCAACATAAAATATATCTCTATATTCTTCACACAGTTGTCCAATGGCATTTTGTTCTTCGGCATTTAAATGATCTATACGCACATTTTTTAAATTTGATTTTCGTTTCTCATCCCAATCGATATCAGAATCAATATCCATTGGTTCATTATCACGATCTAAATTATTGCACTCAATTTCGTTAAATTCCTCCGCAGGCAATGGTTTTGTAAATTTTATACTGATGGGTTTTTCACTAACATTTATAACAGTGGTTGTTGCAAAACCATTTTGAATTTTTACTAAGGCAGTAGGTGTTTGAATATTTTTGCATAATTGCGTTGCATTAATAATACCAAATTTACTATTTATATTAACAGGTAATTTTACAAGTTTTTGGCAACGAGGTTCAATAAATATTTCATGTAATGTAATTATAGAGTGATTTTTTACTGTCTTTATTTCTTTGTTGAAATTATCTGAAATAAATACAGGAATTTCTGTATTTTTTGTTTTTAAAATTCGTCTCGAAAAATCAATGCTTGCCCCTAAATTTTGTAGTAGATCTAAACCTATTAAACCATGATATTCTGGATGCACATCGTAAACATAAAACTTATGTAGTAATGGACCAACCTTAAAGGTCCTTGGTAAAGGAATAATGGCTATTTTATCGTGAAAACTAGATGAATGGGTTGATTTTATCTGAAAAGGTTCGGTACTTGTAAAGTTGGAGTAATATTTGTCTACAATAGAGTTACTTAAACGTGATTTAGTTGATCCTGTGTCTATCATTAATTTAAAATTAACACCCGGTATAATTACGTAAGGAAGTTTACAGCTATTCTCTGTGTTAATTGATATTAAATTTGGCTTATATCTGAGGCTTCTATTGGAAAATTTACAGCATTGTTAAAATCTGGTTCATATTGGTAATTTTTATAATCATTATATGTTTCTGGATTTTCAATGGAATCAGGATTTTCAGTATAACCTTGATTTTCTGAATAATAATTAATATCATTGCCATCATTCTCTAAACAGTGGCTGTCATATACATTACTGTCGGGATAATGACAATAATAGTCGACCTCTGCATTTTCTAAATGCTCTGGTCTCTCTATTTCATTATGAAAAAGTTGGTCTGAACTAAAATTTCTACGAGGCTGATTTGCTGCAAAATTTTGCTGTTGTCTCGCATTAGCATTGCTAAATATGCGAGTCGAATTTTTGGTGGACGTCTCCATAGGAGTCGGCCTATATTCTTGATTATTTTGAGGCATAATCTGCCTTCTGAAAGAGTTACTAGGACCTGGTAATGGTCTTCGTAGCTGATTAAATGAATTATGAGGTCGTACTGACATATTAAACGGATTGGGAGGACGTTGAGGTATTGCAAAATTAGTCGGCTGCCGATAAGGCATTTGTTGCCGTGAAGCATTTAATACATTTGATTTTAAATTAGAAATATAATTAGAATTAGATGGGGGTATATTATTGGTAAATTTATTTTGACTAGCATTGTTACTATTTTTATAATGTTTCTCTGCATAATTAAAATTTTCTTCTTCTATAACTAAACTCATTGCATGTTCCAAATTAACTGGATGCTGCAACCTTATAGCTAACCCTAACTGCCCTTGCAATCCATGCAAGTAAGTTTGCAATGCTAAATTGTCATATATTGTTGTTTTAAATGATCGCTCATTTTCGTCTACTAATGTAAGTCTAACTTTAGTTTGCAATAAGCTTTTAACGTCCTGTATACGCATGCCAAACTGATAAGGTTGTTCATTCAGTCTCGGTTTTAAATTCATTAGGTCTCTAACCAATGAGTCTTCGTTTCGTTGGTCAGAAAAATACTGCAACAAAAGTTGCCTTATTCGTGGCCAGTTTGTTGCGTCTTCGCGACTTCCGAATAAAATTCTTGCCCTACCTTCTAATTTACTTAAAATAGTTCTCAATAACCATTCATTATTAGGGTCATTAGCATCAGTTCTGTTTGTAAAAGTAGTAAGGAAGCTATCACATGCCGAAATAAATATTGCCAATGTGGCTTGATCACCATTATTAAGTCGGTATAGCATTTAAATGAAATGCTTGTGGTAAATTTGCCATTTTAAAATTATAAGAATTATTATCTAAACTAGAACTATGTGAAATATTATTATTACTTTTCCTTATTGGGCTTCTATCTCTATAGTTTACTGTGTTATTTAATTGATCGATATTAGAATCAGTAACACTCATGAATAATAAAGATTAAAAGGGAATAAAATTATAGGAAATAACGAGAGCACTTACAGAAATATAATCCTATTATGCATCTCTGTCTGTCGAGCTATGGCGATGTCGTCCAAGTCTCCAGGCTACTAGTGGGTCGTGGCGATGATGTCCAGGTGAACCCAGTGATTTAAACTGTTGCTGAACCTTTAGCGAAGTTGTCCAGTTGATTCAGAGGATTGATGACTGATCGGGCCTATGGCGATGCTGTCCAAGTGGCTGAGCAGTTGAAGATGCTGTCGTGGTTCGCCGCCAGTGAAAGCTGTCCAGGTAGTTGACGATGTTGTTCAGGATACCCAGCGATGCTCTTTCTTACGGCAAACTTGGAGTAATTGCGGTTCGTTCAATAAATAGTTGAAACTAAAGTGTCACTTTTTCGCGATTTTGGGCGTCAAAACGGCACTTTGAACATCCACACGATCTGCGCCAAATAAATTGTAACTCCGGTTTACGGCTTTAAAAGTAAATTTATTTATTGATTCAAAGCTTGGTGAGTTACAATTCATTAAAAAATATGAGAACTGCAAAGACACAAGGCTAAGTCTAATACAGAACTAACTAAAATTATGAATCTACACATATTTAATAACTTGGGTGGTATGATGTCGATCATGTGACATCAGGTCATTGTTATGGAAGTTTACAATAAAAAATACTAAATTGCAATTATAAAGTTAATAGAGTTAATGATCTTAATAAACTTGCTAAAGTAGATATATTATATACGTATTATAAAGGAAACATTTATAAATGCTGAAATGCAGAATTGCATAAACTATACTACAATGTAAATTAACAATTAGATTTGAAATATTCCTGTATACTTATATACAGGGCGAATATACATAACTCGCGTCTTGAGATATTCAAGGTCGCAAAAATAAGTTTTTTTGCAAATATCTCGTTTCCTATGCGACAAGTCGTTTTTGAAGTTATTATGAAATTTGTCGAGCTCTGCAATGTACGTCTCATCAATTTTTTAATACCAACCGTTTTTCAGATATCGCACGGAAAGTGGGAGTTCGTATCCGTATATAGGTCAATGGAATGTCAAATACACCGTCATGCCGTACGCCAATTTAAAAATATTACTTACGCTACCAACCAACCCAGAAACGATGCGGATGTTCTGATCATCAAAACAACCCTTACCCAATCTGAGCAGCAAAAGGCTACCGTCATCGTTGGAGCAGACACAGATATTTTAGCTCTTTTAACAGGACGAACAAAACCACACTAGAAAGAAATATTTTTCAAGAAAATTGGTAAAGGAAATGTCGAGACACGGATATAAGTACGATTTAAAAAGCTTAAAAAAATAACCATATTGCAGAGAGCAATTTTATTTTTGCACGCCATCAGTGGATGTCATCTGCGCTATTTAGAAAGGGTAAAATACATATTTTTAAAATGTTTAAAAAACATTACGATGCGTACAAATTACCTCCACTGTTTCAATTTCTAGGAAAAAACTGCCCTCCAAAAACATTATTTTAAACGGAATTAGAATTCTTTTAGCAATATATAATGCTTCAAAATCAGAAAACAAAACAGAGGACTTTAGGTAGAAACAATTTATCAAATCAACAAGGCTCCATAGCCCGGTGCAATTATCATCTCTACCAACTACAAGTGCCGCAGTTAGGGCACACTACCAGGTTTACAATTTAGTTTTTTTTCTTTTGGTATCAGTAGTGAAAAATGCTGCATGCACACCTCATTCACACACCGTAGTGCCTGCGATATCGAGGTAGTGCGGGACTCCTACCCACTAAACTTCCTGGAGTACCGTACCTTAGTCCATACCTCCAGGGAAAGATTTCACACAATGACGTTGGGAACAGACAATTTGCATGGATCTAGCATTACATGAATTTTCCACTTACCTAATAGTTTTTCATACATAGACACATAGAACATTATTACATGCATGAAAATACCCAAAAACATATGTAGTTGACAGAAAGACTTAAAATCAAAAATTTCTGATTATTAATATATGTTATTGGTCGTGTCCTACTCGGACAGCGAATAAATGAGGTCTTTACATTTGCCCAATGGTATGATAAGTACGGTCACTTGTTTCTCAATATCGTGGTGATGCAAACACAGAGAAGCAAGCTCATTGTCATTGTGACATTACCGTCCAGTGACGTCACAAATTATGCCGGCAAAGTAGTGGTGTTTGAAATCAATTATGAAATTCGCATTTTACCAAATATTTTTGCGTCGTTATTTTTGTAGTATGTGAAATGAAAAAAACATTAAAAATCATCTTTGTGGGATCTCTATCAGATGTGATAAGAAAAGAAAACATGCAAATTGTCTATTGAATGTTTCCATTCTGTTTTGCCGCGGGGGCGTTATCGGATAAGGATAAGTTTTGGACGCTTATGGCTAAAGTGTAAGTTGCTCATTGTGGTCGGTATCACCACAAAGACGAGCATTTGGGTAAAAAGCGGCTTTTTCGAACTGAGTGGTGGATAGTTGAGTTATAAACTCACGTATCGAAGGCATTTTAAGATCAAAGGGAATCTGACTGTTTCTGACAAACCAATGCTCTCCGCTAACCATTCTCAGAATTTTATTCTGGATGATTTTAAGTGTCTTGATGTGTATGTCGGTCGCGGTGGCCCATGCCGGGGATGCATTGGTCAAGGCTGGCCTGATTATGACTTTGTACACGAGCAGGTTATTGTTCATGGACAGTTTATTTATTTATTTATTTATTTATTTATTTATTTATTTATTTATTTATTTATTTATTTATTTATTTATTTATTTATTTATTTATTTATTTATTTATTTATTTATTTATTTATTTATTTATTTATTTATTTATTTATTTATTTATTTATTTATTTATTTATTTATTTATTTACTCACTTATTTATTTATTTATTTAATAAAAATACTGAACGGGAATTATCCCAAATTAAGAGTATGAATACAATATAAAATACATAGCATACACTAGAAAAATTAATACCGTTAAAGTACTACTAATTACCAAGCAGCGATGCAACGTGTCTCAGCTCAGACTCACCACAACACAATATGTCTACTGACTGATGCACTGGAGCACGATCTATAAATCTGTGAGTTAAGGTAATTTGGAATATCTGTCAACAAATGGAAAGAACTTCGATGCATATTGAAGTTTTCCGTCGGGCATGTTGGACATGGGGGGCATGTTAAGCGTTTAACGAGGAAAACCCCGAGGTATTTGGCGGAGTCTTGCCAGGTAATTAGACGCTGGTCTAATGATACGTGTTCGTGGGGTGTGTATCTCCTCTTGGAAAATAGGACTGCTGAACATTTATCGGGGTTTATGGCTAGACATAATTTTCTATATCAGCCTTGCAGCTTGTCTACGGCGGTCTGTAGACGTTCGGTTATTATCCTCGGCTGAGTGGAGCTGCTGAGGAGCTTAGTGTCGTCTGCGTACAGTGCGTATGTGACATTTAGGGGTGGTGTTGGTAAGTCTGCCATAAATATATTGTACAGCAGAGGGGAGATAGCAGAACTTTGCGGGAGGGCAGCCGTGGCTGATTAGATTGTAGATCTGGTTCCCAGATGTTTGACCTGGAACTTTCCCTGTTTCAGGTATGATCTGGTGAGCAGTTTGAGAGAGAGCAGAATATTAAATGATGGAAGTTTTATAAGGAGGCATGCATGCCAAACCCTGTCGAAAGCTCGAACAATCTCGAGAAATGTTGCACCAGTAGACTTGTTTTTGTTGAATCATTCGGTGATGTTTTCTACCACTTGAAGGACTTTGTCTGTTGTGGAGTGCAGGTGTCTAATTCAGAATTGCGTTCGGAAAGATATGGTTTTCAGTGGTGAATGAGGTTACTCTTTTCTGAATTAGTCTTTCGGCGATTTTGCCGATGACAGGAAGTAGACTAATGTGCCCGAGGTTTTGGGGCAACAATGATCTTTGCTAGGTCTTGGAATACTGATAATATTGGAAAGTTTCCACATGGATAGAAAATGTTGAAATCGCAGCATGGCATTCATAATCGTAACTATCAATACTACTACTTTGCGGGGGAGATTTTTCAGGGCTACGTTGGAGATTCCATCGTATCCCAAAGCTTTCCTATTTTTTAGTGTTTTGATTATTTGGGAAACCTCTTCGTAAGTAGCGATCTCGATGTTTGTGCCTGGGGTGGCGCGAAGCGTACTCCTGACATAACGGTGCGTTCTTGCGACAGGTCAACGTTCTTATAATTCTGGTTGAATTGCAACACTAGATGATCCGCAAATACACCTCCTTTGCCCGCATCCATGTATACGATGCCGTTTTGGCCATGAAGTGGCGAGATGGGAAGTTTTTGGGAGCGGAGGACTTTTGCCATTTGGCAGATAGAATTGTCTTGGGCAGACAGGATTTGCAGGCGTTCCTACCAACGGTTTTGCGGAGTTCTTGTAGGGCCAATCGTATTTGTCTGCGTTTCGTTTGTCGGTGGGGTTCCCGGTGCGTTGAGCTAGTCTTCGCAAACGGTTCATTTATAGTGTCAGTTCTTTGATACTATTCGGACATGGAAGCAGATTTCTTGGGGCGGGGTACGTCCTTGATACATGTTCGATGAACATTGGATGTTGGACTGTAGGTGATCCACTGCATTCTCGAGCTCGGAGAAGCTGGGGATAACCGGAACATTGCCAGGTTGTTTTAAGCTGATCTGTGAACACTGGCCACAGCACCTTTTTCCTTTGAAAGTCGGGTTCGTCATTATATATATCCGAGCTGCAATATGATCAAACTTTAGCGAAAAACTACATTATTGCCAGCAGCTTCTGAAGAGCTATTGAATATCATATTTTGTAAATGTAAGAAATAGAGTGGCGCCAGCTGTGGATCTAGAAAAGTAAGACTGCAATGCCCCTCAGTTTCTGGCCATTGTAACGGATAAGCATGCCTCTATGCTTCATCATATCCAAATGATTTACATAGAGTGAATTTGTTCCCGAAATCCTCGAGGCCAGCCAGATATAACGGACAACGAAGATGACGATTACAATCCGGAAATTGCAATTGAACAACCAGAAGATGTAAATGATGACCAGGAAGAGTAATATTAACAAAATTTACATATAAAAGTATTACCTTGTAATTTATTAAACAAACAAAAAAATATTTTCTGTTTACAATAAATAAAAAATTAATAGTAATCTAATTTAAAATTTTTGATCTCAGTACCTCACTGTTTATATAAATTGACCAAAATATTTTCTTACAGATGTCTTATTTATAAGTAAAGTTTGTTAAAAATCATGAATGAATAAATAATTAAAATTTATTTGCGAATTTTTTTTTTTAATTCGCTTATGGGGAGATCTGTGTTATATATATATATATATATATATATATATATATATATATATATATATATATATATATATATATATATATATATATATATATATATATATATATATATATATATATATGTATATCCGACCGATAACTCAAAAAATAATGGACCGATCTTGATAAAATTTGCAGAGTACCTTAAAGTAACAAATTTTGGAGTTTTCCGCAAAACGTCAAACTCGCCATTTTAAACGTCAAAATTGGCAATGTTTAAGCAAAGAATGTGAAACAAATACTGTCTGTGAAAAGAAAATGTTGCAAGAAAAATGTTCTGCAAACCCTTAAGTTTCAGATTCAACCGTCATTGCCCTTCATTTTACTAAAATATTTATAGAATATCCATTTCAAATAGACCCTTTCTCTGATGCTTTACCTGTCAGTTTAGTTAAGTTTGGTGGGTTTTCGGATATTTATTTGTAGGGTTAGGTTTATGGTTTAACGGTCTATAATATTTTTAGCTAATTATCGTAGAACAAATTTATTAATGCATTTTTGCATTTTTTATCGAAATATGATGCGTTTATAAGAAAAAAATCTGGACGCAGTAAGTGCGTTTTGGTAGCGAATTTTCGGTAAATTTGCAGTTTAGTTCTCGAACGCTTTTCAAAACACTGTTTTAAGAAACCTGCCTAGCCCCCTCCCCTGGATCCATAAACCTAAAAAAAAATTCTTGTTCACACTCCCCAAGGAAGTCACGGGACCAGGGGTGAGTAGGGGTGCATAATTTTTTTAGCTAATTTTTGTAGAACAAATTCGCTAATGCATTTTTGCATTTTTATCGAAATATGATGCGTTTGTAAGAAAAAAAAACTGGACGCAGTAAGTGCGTTTTGGTAGCGAATTTTCGGTAAATTTGCAGTTTAGCTCCTGAACTCCTTTCACAAAAATGTTTTCAGAAACCAGCCTAAGGCCCCCCTGAATCCACAAACCCCAAGAAAAATTTCTTGTTCACACCCCCAAGGAAGTTATGGGACCAAGAGTGAGTAGGGGTGCATAATTTTTTTTTAGCTAAATTTCATAGAACAAATTCGTTAATGCATTTTTGCATTTTTTGTCGAAATATGATGCGTTTGTAAGAAAAAAATCTGGACGCAGTAAGTGCGTTTTGGTAGCAAATTTTCGGTAAATTTGCAGTTTAGCTCCCGAACGCTTTTCAAAAAACTGTTTTCAGAAACCTGCCTAGGCCCCCACCCCCCTGGATCCTCAAACCCCAAGGAACATTTCTTGTTCACACTCCCCAAGGAAGTTACGGGACCAGGAGTAAGTAGGGGTGTATAATTTTTGTTTAACTAATTTTCGTAGAACAAATTCGTTAATGCATTTTTGCATTTTTTATCGAAATATGATGCGTTTGTAAGAAAAAAACTGTACGCAGTAAGTGCGTTTTGGTAGCGAATTTTCGGTAAATTTGCAGCTTAGCTCCCGAACGTTTTTCAAAAAACTGTTTTCAGAAATCTGCCAACAGTTAAGTTTATTTTCGGAAAATTTTTGTATATTTTCAAACCATAAGTAATTTTGTTAAAATATAGTACATTGTTTCTACCACATAGGCTATACCGGTAAGCAGATTGATGCCTGCTCACATTTGCTACTAAAAACATTTTTATGGAAATTCACTTCCATAACAGATTTGCTGC